>CAJNIZ010010569.1:40193-62663 GCA_905231905.1 Symbiodinium pilosum | reverse complement strand
AAGACAAGCCCTTCACGAAACTTCGACTCGCGACAGTTCCCTTAACAAAAAATCCTTCGAAATCGCACTAAACGCATTGTAAAACGCAAAAAATCCAAAAAAATTCTCGCCGCTTCTAGCACTTCGCGTACCCGCTGAACAGCATTCGAGCTACGAAATGCGCATATTTCCCCAGTTTCGCGCATCCGCCGCACCAAACCAACAAAAAAAATGTCTAAAAACGCACGGCCCCTTAGGGGCGCCGTCACCAAGTTTAAGGTTCAGGGTTTTGGGCTTTGAGCTTTAGATCCCTGATCTGGCTGCCTGTATTCCCTGCTGAGTTTTAATCTGGTAGAAACTGTACAATATTTCAAAATATTATGTTCAAGTACTACTCGATGATTATGGTGATCCCTCCGCTTACTATTAGAAAATAACTAACAGCAGCAACAAAACCCTAAACCCTAAACCCTATCATGATTGTGATTGGGATTCTACGGCCTCCTAGGCCTCCAGTAGTGGTTTGCACGACGACATAATTATGAATCCCCAGCAAGGTTTTCTACGGAACCTTGTGGAAAGGGGGAAATGGTATTACTTAGGTCAATCGGCCCCTACAGCAATAGCCCCTAAATATGAATTAAATAAGGGCCTGAATATTCCTACAATAGTCCCTTGTGGTACCCAGTACTGGGTGGGGCATTGACCCAAAGTAATCCGTCTGCTGAGGACCCAGGAAAAGGCATGATCTGGTGATAGTGGTAGTGCCTGCCATGATGTAACGCAGGGATTTAGTGCTTACTTGGAAGGTCAGGGGGACTTGGTAAGTCTGTAGGTTAATAACCCTGTAACCCATATAGTAACCCTTTAGAGTTTAGGGTTTAGGGATTCAGTGCTCAGTGTTTAGGTTCTAGGGGGTCTAGGGTTAAGGGTTTAGGCTTTAGGGATTTAGGGTTTAGAGAACCATGTCTGCAGTACAAGTATACAATGGTGTAGTCTAAGCCTCACCCTCTAACGGATGTGTACAAGAAATATATAGGGACTTTCATATGCTTACCAATACTATCTGCGGTGACTATTAGTGGATGGGGGCCCAACATAAATAACAGCAATCCTAACCCTAAACCCTAAACCCTTTCATGGCAACTTAAAATCGAAAAAAAAAATAGAACGTCTACCGAGAAGAAGCCCTGGTACTACTCAACAGTGGTACAAGTTTTCATCCCTGTAACCCCCTAAATAATCCCAGTTTCCATTTAATATTCCATGCTCTTTTCCATTTGATCTTCCAGTAGTGGGGGTACTACGTCCCCAAAGTTCAAACCCTAAACCCTAATTTCCAGTTTTCAGGGCAACTTAGAACAAGTTCAATTCCCGATTTAAGGCCATTTTGGTACTAGTCCCTATATAAACCACCATTGACGGTGAGGTCGGAAGACTTTAAATTGCCCAGATTTTTCCATTATCCCTATAGAACCCGATACCATCCCTTTCAAGGGCAATCTATCTAGAGGGCTTCATCCGACAACAGTGGCTACCAGCCAGTTGGTTACCCTAAACCCTAAACCCCTAAACCCTAAACCCCTAAACGCCTGTCCTTGCTCAAAGAGAAGAAATCCTGCCAGGGTAGTCTTCGCAGCCCTGCATCCAAAGAGCGCCTGGGACGCGCGAAGGCTTAGGCTTAGTCTTTGGGTTGGGATTTATGGAAGTATACAGAAACATATAGGAATATGTGGGGCTAAGGGTTTGGAGGTTTAGGCTTTGGTTGGGATAGCTCTTGGGCGAGGCATGGGAACTACTATAAGGATCCAGACATCTCTTCCGTGCTATCCACCAATAACAAAGGCCAGACCTACTTGGTAGTTTCCATAAATAGGGGGACCCCAATATAGACCCCAAAATACTACAAATCCTTACTATGGGGACGCCCCTAATTTTGGGAAACTCCCAAGTTCAAAAGACACAGGGGGTCTAAGTTCGGCGCACATCCGGCGCGTGGAAGGGATCCCCAACATGGGCCAGCACGGACTCCGCAACTCTGCTTTGTAGCACCGAGCCTTGATCATGGGAGTTGGAAAGTACTTTTTGGGTAGTCTTAGGGCTTAGGGTTTAGGGTTTATTGTTCAAATAAAAAGATATACCCGAAAGGAGGATATTATCTTACTCAGCATTGGAGACTATAGTAGCCCCAAATAGCATACTGCAGAACTACCCAGCTGAGGGTTCAGGGTTGCATTGTGCACGATGTGGGCAGTTGTCACAAGAGCCTAAACCCTAAAGCCTACATCGTGAACCCCAAACGATGTCATCACTCTGAAACCATTTGAAAACTCCCTCATTTCATCTAACTAGACCTTAAGCTCCCCCCCCCAATGGCGACCTTCAAGGACTTAGTGGTTATCATACTAGCGCCCTGCAAAAACATCCTGCTATACCACTATTGCTGGACAGGGGCTCTAAATTTCACTATACCTCAATACCGTTTAAAATCACTGCAGATCCCATAACAACCTAGAAGAGGGACCCATATTTGTTGCCAATCCAGCTTTCAGCAAGAGCTGCCAACTAACGTACTGGGAATCGCAGTTGCGCCTTAGGAAAAAACCTCCTGCAAGAACTCTTCCCGCTCTTCTTCCAGAAGGTTCCCTTTTAGTCCACATGCATGCACATGTGCATATATATATATAATATGTGCATGTATACAGAAATTCACTAACAAAACCTTATCTTCACACCCTCATTTCCCCTGAAGCAGTTGCCAGGCATCAACTCAATCCTGAACCTTAAGCTCACCCATATCCTTATCTGACTGGTGCTAGTCTTAGTAGGGAATATGGGAGTATAATATATAGGGATTATATAGGTATTCTATTCCACTACTCCCTACTAAGAACCACTAAGTTATGGTTTAGGTGCCTGGGTGCCTAAGGCCGACCACGCCGGCACAAATCCTCCGAACCCGCAGGCTTTAGGGCCTAAACCCTGCCTAAACTTTGGGCCTGAACCCCGACCCATGAACATGGGGGTTTAGGGTTTATAGGGTTTACTGGGCTTATGGGGTTTATAGGGTTTAGGGTTTAGGGATAGGGGCTTGCTTTCCCAAAATGGCCCAGGAACGCCACAGCGTCTCGTTAGTGCCATGAACTGCGAGTCCTGCAATGCCGCGGTCTCATAGCGCAGGTCATGGCCAAGGATGCAGGGCGCAGGATTTACAGCTTAGGGCTGAGGACTCATAGGGGGTATGTGGGGATAGTGGTGAAGAAATTCGAAACTACTATTAAAGGGCTATATAGGGCTTGGGGCTTGGGGTGGAGGATTCTGATTGGTTGGACTAGAGGTTAGGACTAATAAGATTTAGATTTGTTGTATTTGTTTGCTGCCTTTTTTTCGACAAGGCGACTCTAGGCGCAAAGGCTTGCCGGCTAAGCTCTGGAGTTACAGCTTCAGGTGGGGATGTGTTGCCCTGCATGTCGTCCAGAGAAATCCGGGCGAAAAGGCCTTTCGTTAAGGGCGGCAGCAAATGTTGCCCAGGAATTTCGGTATATGGCTTAGAATTTAGATTTGTTGGATTTAGGGTTTAGGTTTTGGGGCTTAGGGTTTAGATTTGTTGGAATAAAGGTTTAGGGTTTGGGGTTTAGGGTCTGAAGTTTAAGGGGCGTTGTAATTATGCAAGTCGAAGCGACAATGATGGCATGGCCAAGCAACAGATAACAATGAAAACAATTGCACCCGAGAGCAATAGCAATGAAGTTTGCAACAACAATCGGGGAACCATATCCAGATTCATCACGATAAAAAAAGGGCCAACGAAGTAACTAGACGTACTATCACAGCGCTCAGCCTGCGCTACATTCAGTGACGACTCTGGCGCGTAGCAGGTTTCAAGCCTTCTGCGAGCCTCATCTCAGCTTTCCGTAAGCCCTACACTCTAAGCCCAGGCATTTTAACAGTTAACGACCCAAACCTTCAAATCCGTAACCCCAAATACTACACCCGAAACCACGAGCCTGCTGTCCCAAATCCTGAAACCCTAAACCATGATTAGGGTTTATAGGGTTTATAGGGTTTATAGGGTTTATAGGGTTTATAGGGTTTAGGGTTTAGGGTTTAAGGTTTAGGGTTATGCTCCCGGTCATCATCCATGTTCTGTTTCCACTTGATTCTCTGCTATATCCTGAACCTATAGATCTATAAGTCCTAAACCCAAAGCTGCATGCTGGCCAGTAGCTTCCATGTCATCTCCCCTTGTGTTTTCATTCGATGCTGCCTTACCCTAAACCCCGAACCCTTATTCGTTTAACTCCTCCAGCCATCGGCTCAAAGCGTCCAGGCACTCCAAGCACTTGTAGCTCCCGCTCCAAACCTCCCATGCCAGGGTTTAGGGTTTGAATTGGGGTTATATAAGGATAGTGGAAAAGAAAATGGAAACTATAGGGTTTATAGGGATTATATATAAGGATTATAGAGTATATATTTGGGGAATATATTGGGATAGTGGAAAAGAAAGTGGAAACTACTACAATGGGGTTATAAAGGGTTTAGGGTTTAGAGACTGCCAGGAGTGTCTTTAAGGGTTTAGGGGTATTTAAGCCGGCTTCAGGGCTCAGAGCGTAGGGTCGAGGATTTTAACGTTTAGAGTTCAGTGCTGAGCTCTTTGGGGCTGAAGGGCTGAAGCATCAAAGTTTTTTAGGGACCACAGCCATCATTACTAGGTTCCCCAGTAACCCATTAATGATAAGGGTACCCTTTGTCCTACTATTTAGCTTTAACAAGGAGACCCCAAGATCAAATGGGAAAAAAGGTACTACTGGGGCACCTAGATTACCAGTACTATTTCTACTACTACTATTTCTTGTCTTGTTCTTGCTAGTATTGCTGTTAGTATTTGTCTACTATTGTTATTAGTATGTCTAGCGCTTGGGGATTAGGATCTCTCTTCGGATTTTTGCAGGGATTGCTTAAAGAACTCCCATGATGGTAAGAACTAAGAATTGCATCAATCATGCTGCTCTCGACCGCATTACCTGAAAGATGAATTCGGCAGAAAGAAGACTCGATTGTAAGAATAACCCTAAGGGTCCAGGTACCCAATAATTGGGTACTTGGGGGTTTGTTAATGGGAATTGTAGTACAGTTTTTGGGCAAGTATATGATTATTGGGTACTTGGACCCTTAGAATAAGAAGTGGGAAGGATCCAATAGGTAGCACGCGTCATGTGATGTAAGATGCATGTTGAGGGCCCCCGCTCCAAGAACGAACCCACATGAACACTTGCCAATCTTTCTAAGGAATCCTACATACTTGCGGCAAGGCATCTAGAAGTTGAACTCTCGTTGTCAGCGTATTATAGAACTTCAACAAAATGCGCGCGTGATCCTCAATGCTATAACCCCAGCAGAAGGTCTAAGTGTGTAAGGAAACTTGGCCATCTTCAAATCTCTTGAAGAACTACTGGTAGTGGTTTCTGAGAGAAGGGGCTCCGATATAGGCCCGCACTGTAATCCTAACTTCATCCTAACAGAGCTCCCAGAAGAGCTCCATGAAAGCGCCACTTAAACCCTAAACCCTGAACCCTAAACCCTAAACCTCTCAAGCAGGCAAGAGGCTGCGCTCCAACCCAGGCGAAGCAACCAAGAAGAAGCGGCGAAGAGCCTGCAGTGCTTTCTTTAAAGCAATGGTCGCGGTGCTTGGAGGGGTTGCATTCAGGCTTTGTATGTACCATTCATTGAACATGTCTGATTTCCGAAACGCCTTATCGCTTAGCGGGGATTTCTCATTTGTGGGTACCTTTCTGGGGGTCCCCATAATCAGGATGATAGTATATTGGGATCCATATAGGTTTCCCTATTTTGGGAAACTACCAGTGTTCTTGACGTATCCCCTTAGCCAATACCAATGGCACCAACTCTTCAGGGAGATTGGACAAGGGATGAACCAACTTGCCACGAAAGACCCGCGCTTTGTCTACACTCACTACGCCCGTGGTAACCATTAGAACGCAATCTCACATATGATTCGGACTTCAGGGCCCGAAAGACCACTTAAACATAAGGATGTCTTCTATCCTTCCTGTCCCTACACCCTAAATTCTAAAATCCTTAGACCCCCAAACCCGAAACCTCACCTTGTGCAACCAGCATACCCAGGAAAACGTGTTGTGTCTAAGGTTTAGGGTTTAGGGATCCGTTTAAAGGGACGTTACTGGGAACCCCAAACAGGGAACCCCAGAATCTAGTAGGAATATACCTGCCAAGGTCCTTATACTCCATTATTTTCCTACGATGTTCGTGGGGTTCCCCGTCTGGGGTTCCCATGAGAACCCTTTAAACTTAGGTAGCCTCATTTTTTGGCAATCCAGGCTGCGCGTTGCTCTAGGTATACCCCTCATGTAGGACCCTTTGGCTTATACACCCTAAAACCCCAAACTCTAAACCCTACAACTTTCATGCGATCCTTATGTTTATCTGGGAGTTCCCATTAATTGGGAGCCCCAAGATGAACCCCGTCAGTTTCAGGGAACCTAATCTCTTAAGCCTCTATAGTCCTATATCTCCCTACGTAACGCCCTAGCCTGCCCCTTCAAGTGGACCCAATGTTTTTGAAGAAAACACCATATGAGCTTTCTGGTCTAAACTCCTAGTATCCCCCTTAATAACCCCTATAGTAGTCCCCTATATCATCCCCTACACAACTCCCCTTTAAAGAGTTTAGCAATGGCTCATGTGTTTTTGGGACCCTGCATGCGGCCTGGTTGACCCCGGAGGTCGCAGAAGGTACGCCAGCCATGAGCTAAGGCGCTGTCCATGTTACATGAGCCATGGTCTACACTCCTAGTATCCCCCTTAAATGGAGAATCAAATGGAAAAGAAAATGGAAAATGAAATGGAAACTGGGATTATATAGGGGGTTATAGGGGTTATAGTCTAAACTCCTAGTATCCCCCTTAATAAGCCCTATAGTAGTCTCCTATATAATCCCCTATATAACCCCCTTTAAGGAGTTTTGACTATGGCTTACATGGTTCGGCATTTAGGGCTTAGCGACTTAGCGACGTTTTCGGCTTAGGGTTGGGGGTTTGGGGCTTTGGGCTTTGGGGTCAGGGCATAGACCTCCCTACAACCTTAAAAAGGCACAGGGGAAGAAGTATGGCAATCGTAGCGCAATGTGTGCAAGCTGCTAGCGAACAAAGTGCTGACCTGCATCAGCCGCAGTAACATCATCATAGAATGAACCGTTGCGAAAAGGGTACAAAGGGCATAATCTACTATAATGTACTAGTAAACTACTATAATATACCATTATATACTATAATATACTATAATATACTATAGTATACTATAATAATAACCTACAGTGGTTGTTTGTTGTTGTCTTTGTTGTTGCTGTCGCGGGGGCTATAACGGGAGTGCCTTGCCCCTAAGCATTGCTGATCCGGAATGTCTAAACAGTAAACCTTAAACCCTACCCTAAACCCTAAACCGCTAAGCATTGCTGATCCGGAATGTGGGCTCAGAGCTGAAAAGCTGCACAACCAACACGTCCTGAATCTCTGCTTGGAGGGTTATGGGGGTCTAGGGTTTAGGGTTTAGGGTATATATAACATATATACTTCTTGTTTAGGGTTTAGGGTCATGGGGACTTAGCAAGTGGGTTAATAAGGAGGATAAGTAGGGTTATTATATGGGTTATAGGGGTTATTAACCCACTTACCAAGTCCCCCTGACCCTCCAAGTGGACGGTGCGAGCTTGTGAGAATGCTGCCAGCCACATGGTTTGGGTTTGGGCTTGCAGATGTTTAGGGTTTAGGGTATATATGGGGGTTAGTAGGGAATGTGGGAGTATATTAAGGTTGAATATAGGGATAATGGAAAAGAAAATGGAAACTAGTGGGGTGCCGGCGAAGGACTCATGGCTTTCAGTACAGTTACCTGTACCTTTTTCCCACCTCATCCATCCAAAGGCAGCAGATGTAGCCAGGATCGTTTTTCGATCAGTGGCATATCTCTGCCCACTCTCCCGAGTCTTTGACCGTCGTTACTGGCTTAAATACATCTAAGGTATGAGTACACACCCACCCATAAATTTTGCCAGCGTACGTGTGAGGAAGCTGCCAGCATGTGTTCTCATTGAAGTACTACTCCTACAACTCCCAGTGCCACTACTGCTGGTACCCCTCCTACCACTCGGCGTTCTTCTTGCGGTTTCCTTATGTCTTGGCATTGGCATGGAAAGACTGGGAAGAACCTGACAGATCACAACTACCCAGCACCAAGCGCGCCGCTTTGGGCAGTACTGCTCGTCAGGGAAATCCCAAGAGGACTCCCTGTATGGGGGCCACGGCAAGGGCAAACAATAAACCCTAAATTTAGTGGTTCTTAGTAGGGAATAACGGAAAGTCCCTATATAACCGCTATATAATAGATTCCCTTATTCCCTACTAAGCCGCAGTAAGTAAACCAAAGCAGCTCCTGCTTTGCGCGAAACTCCGATTGGGCTAGCATGAACCGCCTCAAGTGTTTTCAGGGCTTCTTTTGGAATAATCTACTCCCCATGATGTAGTCTTCTGTAACCTGTATGAAAACCTACATCTTTACTACACCCCTCTATGGAGTCCCTTTAGGGCTTCCTCTTGGTTGCGCCTCTTTTGAAAACTAGCTTCGGGCCGAAGACTGCCGCTTTGGGTGGTTCGGCCAGCTTCCAGGAAAGGCACCACACGGCTTGGGCATAGTGGGTTTGGGATGGATCGGATGTAAAAACTCCACGTCTCGACAAAAGAAGCAATACCGTCAACACTGTCAACACCATACACAGAAGTGTGTCCCAGAATTGTGGTCCATTTGTTGGAAGTTCCTATGCTCGGGACTTTCCCACTTGGGGTACTTTGTACGCTCGCTGGGGACTTATAGACACCTGAAACCGCGTGACAATGCAGGCACTTGCGTCTCGGTGCTGGTTCTGGGTGAAACACGAATCATTTATCATGAGAAAAAAGCAGCACTACGACTGCTCACGGAAGCATTCATTCTACCAGAAACGCGACTACAAACAGGAGGTCTCAATCCATGCTTTCCACGCAACCACTCGTCAAGTTCCACCTGATGCGGCAGAGACAAACGTGTCTTAAACACAGTCCTTGGCACCTGAAAGTAGCCAATAGGGGTCATGCAGGGGTTGAATACGGCATAATGGAGAATCAAATGAAATGAAAAAAAAATGGTGTATTGAAGTAGCAAACTTGTCTTTCTTATTCTTCCTGTGACGTGGGCATCTCTCAAAAGGAGCCAACTCTATACACCTGACAATAGAAGGATCTTCGTTGAAAACTGGTAGTTATGGTAATTACTATGGTGAAAAAGCTGAGACTCCAGATCTAGCACTCTGCAACGAAGCTTCGACTTGCTAGACTGGAAAACGCAAAATAGGCCCCATAAAGACGACTGTCCTTTCGAAAAGATCGTCTTCCAATGTTTCAGGCATTGGACATTGGGGAAAACGCAGCTGTCACCGCTTACGGCCCGAGTGCCCAGCAGGTGGGTAGGGCAAGTGTGAGCCTTGTAGACCTCTGCGTGCGGTTTGGCATTCAGGGGCTTGGGATTTAGGGTCTAGGTAGTTCAATGTTGAGCGTTAAGGTCCAAGGATGTGGGATTGATGGGTTCAGGCGTTTACCCATCACGTAAGCGCAAGCTAAGATGGCAGTGAAGAAAGATTGTCCGTTCCAAGCGCAACTTCAACAATGAGAGTCCGAAGTATCCTATGATATTAGGACTCAGGGGTCTAAAGAATGCCTTCCTCTTGGGCAATGGCAAGTCTTCGGACATGACGACACAGCAGACAAATGAGCAGCTTGTCTCTTGGAAGGCTCTAAACCTCCGCAGGCACATGGTTGTTTCTCAAAATTAGGGATACCTTTTTGGGGTACCTTTTAATAAGGATCATAGATTTGTTGGGTCTATATTGGGGTTCCTTATATTAGGAAACTACCACATCACCAACACTAGTGCAATCTAGAACCGTCACTATAGCGGACGGCAGCTTATCACCCTAACCCCTAAATCAAACTGTAAATCAGAAAACCCTTGAAAACATAACCATGTAAGCAGCTCAGTAGCTAGCCTTCAGGAAAGACCAGCAGACGAATGACCTTGGCATCTTCATAGGCTATGATTGGGTCATTCCTCCTTACAGTAACTGTTACCACAATGACCCTAAACCCTAAACCCTAAACCCCAAAAGACCCTAAACCCGGTTATAGGAGTTATAAGAACCCCCTTAATAAGGCCCCTTTAAGGACAGTTACTGGGAGGATAGGCGGGATGAGGCGCCAGCCCTTCAACAAGGAAGCCCTGGCAAGCTATGAACACATCGGAGTTAGCTCCAATCAGAGAGTTTTTCTTTGGACCCTTAGGGTTTGTACCCTTGGGTTTTGGGTCCCTAAACCATGGAATATGGCCCTCAATAAGGGTATTTGGGACCCAAAACTTAGGGGTACAAACATTACGGGTACAAACTTAAAGTCTTTGATCCAATAAAAACCTGCCTGGGGGCCCTAAGAATCGTTGCTTGTTCTCCCAGCATTTCTGAGGGCCTTAGGTTACCCCGATTTTCAGAAAGCCCCATGTTAGAAGACTTCAGATAACTGTCAATGAAGCCCAAAAAACGCATGGAGGACGCTCTACTTCTGCTGTGTTCCTGGGAGTGGGGGCCTAGGATACCTCAATTTTCAGTGCTGTAGTAGGGAAATGCAATCTGGGCTCATTATCGCCTAGGCCTACTAACCCTAAACCATGCACTACTAGAGCGCCCGGAAACCGATCGGAGTCCTACGTCCGCTTACCCGGCTTGCTAGGAATGAAGGAATGGATCCTTATAGTAAGTTGTCCCTATCTAACCCATTTTAAGGTCTATGGTTTAGGGCTTGGGATTTAGGGCTTAGTAGTCCCTATAACCAGTTATAGTAGTTTCCATGTCCTTTTCCATTATTTCGTTCGCAGCTAGCCAAAGGCCAGTTACACGGTTTCGGCTTCCCCTCAAGAAGCATGGGACCTGAAAAGATGCCACTTTCCCCGACTACCCACCCGCCTATACTACCTCCACAACTGCCCTTTTTAACGAAGGTTTACAGAAGGAACGTAGGGGTAGCGGGGCCGCGCATGAACATTGGGGTGGGATCCTATCTTTTGTCTTTGTAGGGACAACAGTGAATAGTCTACCCTAAACCCTGAACCATAAAACCCTAAAACCCGAAACCCTAAAACCCTAAACCCAGGGGCTTCTTCTCATGGTATAGTCTACCCCATGACGCTTATTGCGGGGTAGGTTGTCTTCAGCTTCATAAGTATATTGTAGGTGGACCCCCCCACCCAGTAATAGCGCCCGTACCGGATAATGGTGATCATATTAGGTCCTCTTACATGCCTTTTACACCACCATTATAGGGTGTTGGGGGTCCACCTAAATCAGACGTATCTAGGCTCTCACAGGTTCTTGAGCTCTACGCGCTGAGAGAGGATATGGCTTTGGGTATAGTATAATAAGATCCCCATATAACCCATATTCTATCTACTTCAGCCGGACTATAGAATCCAAGGCTTTTTGCTGGCATTGTCACCTTGATCTCGGGATGCCGCAGCCCTAAAACCTCTTACCTGGACCCCAAAAGTATGTAAAATAATGGCCTTTTATGGCGATTATTATGGGTTTAGGGGTATTACTTTACATATTTTGGGGTTTAAGTAGGGCTACCCTCTTAGGGCTTACCTGGTCCCTCCAATGTAGTTCCTTTTTGGGGCTTGGGATAGTTTTTTGTTTAGGGCTCTTATTAGGACTGCCAAAAAGGTACTACATTGGAGGGTCTAGGTACAGTACGGTTTTCCAGACTTGGGGCTAGGGTTTGGGGATTCGGGTTTAGGGATTCGGGTTTAGAGAACTAGCCTGGAAGATCCTGGAAAAACCAATGATCCTTTGGCAGCCCCGAACATCGAAATCGGATTTAGTTTTTTCGGGGTCCTGGGATCCTATGACTCTCCCTAAACCCTAAACCCTCTAGGGCACTACATTGGCTCACATAGAGGCTACATCAGGCTTATATTCCGTCGGGTCTTGGGTCCAGAATTCGAGGATTCGGATTCCAAAGTAGCCGTTTTTTGTGTCTGTGGTGGCTTCGAAACCATTAGAGCCTCTGAAAGCCTTCAGGTCCTTCGCTGACCATGGCCTACCAAAGCTCATGAACCCTAAGCCCTACATCCAAGGCCCTGAATCCTTAACTCTAAATACTTAACCCTTAATCCTGATCTCTGACCCTTGACCCTCCCACCCTAAACCCTAAATCCTCCCTACGTCCCTAATCCAAGAACTTGGGGGTATGACCCATAATAATGGAAAACTAAATGGAAAAAGAGCATGGACAATAAAATGGAAACTGGGTTCATAGAGATGAGGGTTTGACCGAATTCAAGGCACAGTACCAATCTGTCCTCCACATAATGAGGGCTGTAAGCTTTGGGGGTCAATGTTGCGGTCCCCTTTGCATGGAAACTAATTACCAATCAGGCCCATACTGTCAAACTTCAAGCCGGCATTCTGCTTAGCTTCTGGCATCACGATGATGGACATCCAAGCGCCCCCTAGACCCAGGCGGCAAGAAGCCTCAAGCAAAGGGTGGCGCTTGCAAGCGGTCCCTGAATCCCTGATTAAACCCTGTTGTACATTTCCCGAAGCGGCACTATAAAGGATCTCGACTGAAGATTGATTAAGTGACATGGCGGTGAGAAACCTCATCTAAGGTAAAGCAGCCAGCTACCTCAAAAAGTCTGCGTAGTCCAAATGAGCGCGCATGATGAACTGCGAATGGGAAACCGCCTATGCCGAGAGCAGCGATTCTGAGAGGCATTACTGCTCCCACTGTTACCACCATGATTACCTTAACCCACTTAATATTGTTTTTACTGTATAAGACAAGGGGCTTGCAGACTGCAATGGGCTTCACCCAGGTTACCGGCTTCTGAAGGCTAAGCAAGGGAAACAACCATGGGGCTTAGAGTTTGGGGGTTTGGGTTTTGGCAGAGGAGTATAGGAAGGGAGGTGGAGAGGGAATGCATGACACTGGCCAACAACAATGAAAAAAAAACCACTCATGGAACGCGTCATCAATGGCAGATTGGACTTGAGATGGCATGACGAGGACAGCGGTAATGATCACACTTAACGACAAGAGCGTCGGCAGCTGCAACAATAGCTAGGCCCAGGACCCAGGACACTTTTCCCTAAGCAATCCCCATGGGATCTTGAAAGGGGACCCTCATCAAGGGTCCCTGCTCCCAGAGTCATCCCACAAGTCTCAAGCCCTCATCCCTTAACCCTAAACCCTACTGAGAATCCCCGAGCTCCCTGAACTCTAGACCGTCATCCCAAAACCCCTAAACCCTCTATACCCCTATATACCCCTATGTAACCCCATATACCACGTACTCTCTACAATCCCTAAAGCACCCCCTGTGCCCCTGGCTCGCCAGCATCGGAAGGCCGCTTGCGCCGCCGAGATGAGCATGCTGACGATGAGCTGAGCGAGCAGAAAAGTGTAACGCACCAGGTTTAGGGCTTAAGGTATAGGGTTTAGGGTTTAGGGTATAAGGCTTAGGGTATAGGGTTTAGGATTTAGGGTATAGGGTTTAGGGTTTAGGGTATAGGGTTTAGAGTTTAGGGGTTCCTGATGAGGCTATATAGGGTTATATAGGGTGTAACTCTATTATGGACATATACTGGGGCTACATTGAGATAATGGAAAATGGAAACTGGTACGTAATTTCGCCTCAAGATATTTGCACTTACCCTAAATCCTAAGCCCAAGGCCCTGAACCCTAAAACGATATGTTCCCCCCCAGTGAAACCGCTACCCCTAAGCCCGTCCTGCCCTTCCTGCCTTAATAGTTGCGAGGCTCATGTCCTTCCGATAGGTCAGTGCCTGGGCTGGGCCACCAGTACAAGGATCTCGGCAAGATCGATCCGGGTTTAGGGTCTGCTTGGGTTCAGACATTAGGGTAGTATAGGGGATATCTCGGGAATGTATTGGGATAATGGAAAAGAAGCTGGAAACCACTATTTTGGGTTTTGGGGATGGTAATGGAAAGAAAATGGAAACCACTATTCAGGGTTTGGGGATGAGAATAGAAAAGAAAATCGAAAGCACTAAAAGGGTCTGAGGTTGAAGCTTGTGAGTTTAAAGTTAGGCGTTTGGTTCAGAGTTGGAGGTTGAAGGTTCTGGGTTTTGAGTCGGGCTTCGAGTTAGGGTTTCAGATTGGGTTTCTGAGTTTCGAATTTACTGTCTGAAGTCGGAGGTTTAGGGCTCTGCGCTTGGCGTGCGCGATGCAGGTGAGGATGTGAAATTGAGGCTTCTGAGCTCACGGCCTTCGAGCAGCCAAGCGCTTAGGCAGAAATACCGAAACCCTAAACCCTAAACCCTACCCTATACCCCGAAAATTATAGGATCCTCGTCCCAAAAGGTCCCGACAAGTCTCCACTGATGCACGAAGCGCACGCAGCTGATAGGTGCTCAATATGTTGATATACGGGTGGAAGTCTATAGGGACCATTGTTGGGATGTACTTCCCCAATCTCCTTCCAGAACCTCAACCTCAAAACCTCTCCAAATCCCCCAACCCTGGTTTCCATCTTCTTTTTCATTCTAATCCCCAAACCCTAAATAATGGTTTCCATTTTCTTTTCCATTATCCCTCTAAAACCCCTAGAATCCCCATAGAAAACAACCTCAGACCCTCTTCCTGAAGCACCAGTAAGACCGCCGTCGGCCGAGCTCCGGGCAACAAACGACCCCTGCAGCCACAGCGCCATAACATTCCCAACAAACACCTGCCAGCTGGAGCAATCCTAAGACAACAGCTACACCATGAATTCACACGCACGGTTTACGGCTTAGGGATGGGGTCTAGGACATACAAGCAAGCAGGCCTTAAACAAACCCTCTACCCTATGTGTATAGCACCCTAAATAATAAACTCTATGCATAGCTATGTATAGTCCCCCTTAGGTATATGGGGTATATGGGGATCTTATTATAATACCCAAAGCCATATTCTCTATCTACTTGAGGGAGACTATCATCCCGTAATCCCAATATAAACCCTATATAACCCCTATAATCCCTACAGTTTCCATTTTCTCTTCCACTATCCCTATATAACCCCTGTATAAATATATATATATATATACATGTACTCAAGGGGGACTATACCCCTGTAACTCCTCAGACTTATAGAGGCTCCCCGGCCTTCAAAAGCAGCAGCATGGCGAAGTGCGACTCTTCTTCTTCTTGAACCTTCTCCTGATTTCACTTACTGTAGGGAATATGGGAATCCATTATAGGTAGGGGATAGGGGAATGTACTATACAGAGGTTATATAAGGATTTCATTCCCTTATTCCCTACTAAAGACCAGAAAGTTCACGTTTGGAGTTTAGGATTTAGAGTACAGGCTAAGCTCTTAGAGTTCAAGAACATAGAATCCAAATTCGTGTGCAGGACGCATGGTTTCCGTTGGTCTTGGATTTTGCTTCCAGCAGCCAAAGCCATCTGGGAGTTTGCCAGGCTTCCTAGTCCATTTTGGGATCCCTATAGCGAGGACTCCATCCACTTAAGAGTGGGGGAAAGCGCCTCAAAGAAGCCAAACAAAAACTGAGATACAAACTCCTAAGCCCTTAACCCCAAACCCTAAGCCCGAAACCTTAAACCCTAAACCTTCAACCAGACCTTAAGCCCTACAGCAGCCAAAGGGATGACCCGAGGCGACATTCCCAAGCCTGGCCGCAAGCCCCCCTTGAGCTGGATTGCTGTCGGGGGGTGGGGGGGGGTTTAGGGTTCAGGGTTTAGGGGTTTAGGGTTGCAGCCATTTTTGCGAAACCACTTTATTTCCTGTATGCCTGTATAAATGGTGACATAAGCTCTAAACCCTAAACCCTAATCCCTTAACCCTAAACCCAAAACCATAAATCCTAAACCAAAACCCAGAAGCCAAAACCCTAAACCCATGTTCCTTTACAGCAAAGCAGTTAACGCCACCTCCTCATCCACAGCATGGAGCTCGCTTTGTTGTAGATCTCGGGAGGTCTCGGCAAGGCATGGGATTTAGGGTTTAGGGTTTAAGGTTTTGGTTTAGGGTTTAGGACTTAGGGTTTAAGGCTTAGGGTTTAAGGCTAAGGTCTAGGGTCATATGGGCTCAAACTTTTTGTACTGCACGTTTTCTGGTAACTTCGGAACAGCAAATCCAGCAAATCTGGCACCAATTCCATGTTTTGGGCAAGGTCGGGTGAGGTCGAGAACCCAAGGCGTAAGGTAAGTATTGGCCTTAAGCCCTTTAACCCTAAACGAAACGGTTGTTTGCATTTCGTTTTCCATTCCCTGTATATCCCTACATACAGCTAGCTTCAAATTTGACGTTTGCTTCTCCATTACTTGCTCTTCAAAATAACTAGGGTAGGTTTGGGGCCCCATAAAAAAATCAGATCCTATGGCTTTATAAGGATTATACATAGGTAGGAAGTAAGGTGAAACCCTAAACCCTAAATCCTAAACCCTAAACCCTAAACCCATAAACCCCAAATCCTAAACCCCCTTCTTTTCAAACCTGCCCCTGACAACCCAGCCTCGACTATGAAGACCTCAAAGCAGCAGGATCACTAAAGCATGACCTGCAAGTTTCAGGGGAAAAACGCCAATGAATGCTTCCGGATGCTTCCGGAAATTCAGGGGCCCGACATATACCCCCAAATACACGCCTGAGTTTGGAACCCTGAACCCCTGTTTAAGGACCCTAAACCCTAAACTCTTATTTAAGGAATCCCCTATCTGCCCCAGATCCTTGGCTCACGACCACCTTGCCAAACTCGTAGTCCTCCCGCGCCTATCCAGATGGAAGGGTTTGGGGTTTAGCGGTTTAGGGTTTAGGCCGCCATCTACTAACAGCGCTCATATGGAATAATGCCAAGTCTATAAGCGACCCGAGATTTCTACACATATGATCACATATGTACACACACCGTTTATACCACGAGTTCCTGCATTTGTGACTTCCTAGGGTATACCAGTATACCAGTCATGGCCAGTGTGACTACACAAGGCAGTAGAAGTAAGTATCATATTCCAAGCTAGTAATTGCCGGGAGGGCCCCTGGATGCAAAAGCCTCATGGCACTTCGGGGGACTTATAGCTTTAGCGCTACCTCTCATCTAGGATGCCCTGACACCCCCAAAATTCTAAAGCTCAACCTGATTCGACACCATCCCATCTCGTGCCGGTGCTAAGAAACCTGGGTTGGCCCCTAAAGCCCTTTGAAAATAATAAGTCTATAGGGTCCCTTATTACAGCCATAATGGAAAAATCTTAAATATTTCAGGTGCATACCCAGAAATCTGTTGGTACAACTCTAGGGGACTATGGAGCGCTTCCATAGTCATTATCTGGGGTCCGACTTCTCTGCGAGTTTTGGGGACCCAATCGGGGCTCCTTATGTACTTACCCGGAGGAGATGGGCATTTCTCAAACTAAGACCCTCTATACAGACCTGAAAAAAGTTATACACTTACTCCCCACGAGAGCCCGCAAATAGAGATCCAGAATTTGAGAAACTTCTACATTGGGATCCTGGATAGAGGACCCAACATTCGGAACGGAAGGTGCGAAGCCTGTCCTGGCAAGCTACAATCCCCTGGAAGGGCAAAGCGGTACTGGTAACCTACTGCGCATGACATGGAGAAGGCACCCCTAAACCCAGAAATGTGTTCACACGCAACACCCAGCTTATGGCTTCAGGAAAGTAAGGTGCCCTTCACAGACCTTCAAGTATACTGTAACTAATCCCATACTACGGATCTCCAGAGAAAGGGTCCCCAGATTCACAAATTAAAACATGGTTCGGGGCCTCCTTGGCGTTTCCGTGGCTTAGAGTTTAGAGGTTATGAACCACCAAAACCCACGAACCCTGAGCCTTTTTGGGGGGTCAGTGGGCTAAACCAAACCAAACAATGAACCCCTTAACCCTTAACCCCCAACCCTGGCTTCTTCGTAGCCCCTCTGCCTACTGACAAGAAGAGTACTGAATCTACCAGTACTAAAATCCAAACTACTCGTAATCAGAGATAAGATGAATATAACTCAGACATTACGAAAGTAGTAATGCTAATCACAACTAGTAATAACGAATGATAATGGTACGTAACACGAAGACTGATACTCAGGCCCTGGACGCGGTGCCTGCGTAGCCCTGTTGGAGTCCCTCATCTTGTTGGTGTCGAACACCCATCTCTTTTGCAAAGCCATCTCCTCGCCAGCTATTCACAAATCATGGGCCCTTTTTTGAATAGAAGCTATAGTATGGCACAGAGCACTACGGGGTGCAGAATCGAGATCCGATTTGGGGAATTACCCTGGTAGAGGTTGTTCGGGGTTTGGGTTGTAATTTTCGGGGTTTGGGGCGTGAATTTTGGGGGCTTAGGGTTTTGGCGCTTAAGAAGCTAGAGGTTCTTGGGTTGGCGCATACATCATTGGCATCTTCAACGTTGCCACTATGGGTGGTATTGGTAGAGATGCTACCATCATTACAAACCCTCACCTAGCAGCGATGTCTCGCAAAGCAAAGGAAGTCAAAAAGAACCCTTAAACTTCTTGTAAGAATATGAAAAGGCTAGGTAGGCAGATTGCGCGACACTAGTTGTGTCTACAACAACGGTTTTAAAGGGATTATGGGATGTTACCTGGTTGAGACTGGTGTTATTCCCAATCCAGATCTGAAACAATACTGTGTTCCCTGACAGATTCTCTGCCAGCAAGGAAAAACGTAAATTCCACTTTCCTGGCCCTTCTCAAAGCCCCTATAGAATCCCCTGTATAATCCCCCTTTAAGCAGTTTAGACTACAGTTCACATAGTTCGAATCCCGGAGGACTCCACTTGCGAAACGCTTGGACCCATTGACACTTCATGTGGCCTACAAGAGTATGCTTCATAATGCGGCGGTTTGTGCACTGAGTAACATATGATAGTTCTTGCGAGCAGCGTACACCAATACAACCTCTCAAAACCATTCGCCCTAAACCCAAACCTCTAAACCCACGAGACATGGCCCAATATACTATGATATTAGTACCAAGAATATTGCTGTATGAAATTCTTATTCTTGTTGTTATTATTATGGGGCCTATCCAGAAGGATGGAGAAGCATGTAACATCTGATGGCTGCACTTGGCAACCTCCTGGTTGAGGCAAAACTACAGCCCCCGGCACACACGCGTCAGCTTGCGGAATTCTCAAACGAAGTGAATCTCCCCGGCTATTTTACAGGTACCACTAAACACACCCCCATGATTTCGAGAAACCCCTTGCTGTTTACACGTGGCCGAGAGCGCGTTGGGCAGCCAGCTCTTTCTTCAAACGATCGTGGGAGCAGAAGGCTCACCATGCTATGGGTGAAACCACAATTCGAGAAATCTTTGGGGCGGGACAGCACCAGACAAGCTTTGGAGGGCAACTTGCTACAATTAGATAGGTAACGCACGGGTATATGCAATTGATAGAGTCAGTGGAAAAGAAAATCGAACATGAAATGGACAATTCGGTTACAAGTGGACTTTCTTCTACAATCAGCATCTCCCTTGTCGGTTCGTCACCCTTTTCTCGAACGTATCAAGACACGGCTGAGCTGCTCGCTGTTCCTGAGCTCTCTGGTACTTGCAGGGGAGCTCAGGAATTAGTTTAAATACTGTCATAGGGTTAGATAGGGATTCTGCTGGATTCCTACCCCCTACTCACCCTCAAGCACCCTGCAACCCCAAAGTAGGCACAAGGTAGGTATTATGTATAGGCTTAGACTTCCAGGGGAACCCGGTTGGCAAGCACTCCGCTACGAAATGCTTGGGTCGTCAGAGTTGGACTCGCTGTCATCAACATCATCGGCATCTGTTCGGTGACCCAGCCTCTGCGGCTCAGGGTTTAGGGTTTAAATAGTTTTTAGGGGGTTGTGGGGTTAAAGTGTTTAGGGCTTTTAGGCGTAGGGTTTAGGCCTGAGGCTTTTTGGCGCTTACAGCTATTGGGGCTTAAGATTCTTGGGGTTTAGTTGCCAAGGGCTAGGTCAAAGGCATACTTAGAGGGCCAGCAGGACGTCGTAGGTAGGTTCATGCTGGGAATAACTACTGTAAATTGTAAATCATCTGAGTAGCGTTTTTTTGGTGGTTGCACCCAGAAAGATTATCTTCCTTATATAGAAAATACTATACCCTAAAGGAAGGTATAATCTTACTCTATATTGGGTACCATCGCATCCCCAAATAAGATACTACTCATCTGGTTTGTACTAGTTGTCGGTGTACTTGCCAAAGCTGGCCGAGCCACCCCCACCGTCCAAGTCCAAGTACGATAAACCAAGTTTTCCCCAAAGCTACACCCTAAATTCAAAAAACTGGGGGTTAGCAGAGAAAAAGGGAATATCTCATGTAGGGATCATGTTCCCTTAATCCTTACTAGCCCTAAACCCTAAACCTTATATCATATCCCTCATTCCCTACTAAGAACCAGTCAATTCAGGGATTAGGGTACGGGCGCAGTTACCTGGAAACTAATGGATGGTTACAAGCAGGGAGACCAGTCCCTCTGGCTAGAACTGTGCATTTTCCAACCTAGATTATGACAGGTTTAGGGTTTCGGGGTTTAGGCTTTAGGGAGTTAGGGGTTTCGGGGTTTAGTGGTGTGGGGTTTAGAGACTATGACGCTAAGAACTGTTCATGGGACCCCAAGTAATGTCGCACGTAGTAGCGCATGTTAGTAGCGAGTCATGCTTCATGTCAGGGATGGGGGGCTGTCTAATTATTATTCGGGGAGAGCATTAGATAAGGCCTGACTCACCTTGAAATGCAGCATGGACAACGGGAGTTTGCATAAATCACTGCTTTCCGTCGAGGCCCGCGAAAAAGCAGTGACCCGAATGCGGGGCTTTCTGAACCCTAGCGGGCACCCTTACCTGTAATTGTTGCCGAGATGCATGTGTCCACCAAAAAAGGCGGCTGCCAGTCTCGCAAAACCTAACGGAAGGGTTTTCTCAAAAGAGGGCATCAGGATCTAGGGTCTAGGACCTAGGAGATACCCTGCAGCAACCTGGGGATATGCAGCATAAGGGGCTTCCGGGGGTCCACTCAAGCACTGTGCACAAGCCGTTCTATGAAACTTCCACTTCCCAACAGCGGTTTGCTCAAGAAAAAGGTGAGCGAGGCCTTCGTTTTGGCTTTACTACAAATACAACTATTGCTATCGCTATTGATATGGCTATTTGCCAGGTTTCCGTTGCCATGACATGCCTCAGCAAGAGGTAGCTTTAGCCAGCATCCCCCAACCCCAAACCTGGTCACCGTGGCACATTTTGGAATAACAACCCCTACATGGTGGCTTCCAGAAGTCGGGGCCCCTGTACAGGCCTCAGAATACTCTACTCCCCTCGGGCATCAAAAAAAGACTCTGCTTCTCAGAAACTGCTACTTATCAGCAAAGTGCAGGAGTCCTAGGAATCCTCTCGCGCTCTAGCTGTGAGAGAGCAGCAAAGAGATCGCTTCATGAAGAGCTTCGCACTTCCGACCCACAACCCAAAATTCTAAGCCCCAAATCGTGAATGCATGACGCTAAGCACTGAATCCCAAACCTGCAACCCTGGATCCTGGCCCTAAACCCTAAAACCCTACACCCCCCGATAATCCTTTGGGCCCCGACCCGAAACTCTCCATCCCAAACCCTAAACCCTAGCATACAAGCCCTAAGTCCTTGGTCCAAAACTCCTTAATCTGAACCCGTAAGCCCTAAGCTCTAGACCCTAAACCCGAACCCCTTAAGCCCTAACCCCCTAACCCCCTAAGCCCTAAATCCCAACCCCTCATGCCCTTAAGCCCTAAACCCCAAAGCCCTCCCCCCTCTTTCAGCCCTGAGCCGTGGAGCATCCGGGAACTGCCTCTCGCGGGGTTTCCGTCAGATCTAGGAGCTCCCATGTCTCGGGTGGGGCCTGGCTCCTGGTGGGTTTTGGGGTTGAGGGTTTGGAGATTAGGGTTTAGGGTTTGGAGTTTAGGGCTCGGCGTTGGGGTTTGGGGCTTAGGGTTTGGGAGTAGGGTTTGGGTTAGGGTTCGGGGTTTTGGCTTTCAATGTTTGGGAGAAAGACAAGCGTTATACGTGCCACACAAGATAATGGGGGTAAGAGTGTTCATTTTTTGGTTGTCTGGTCTTTTTTGTTGTTTGGGCTTTTCGGGTGTTTATGTTTTTGCTGTTTGGGCCGGGTCGTGTTTTGTTTTTTGCTGTTTGGGCGGGGGCGCGGGCCCCGCCCAAACAGCAACAAAAAAAACACGCCCCCGCCCAAACAGCAAAAACATAAACACGCCCCCGCCCCTTCCGAGCGTGTTTTGTTTTTTGCTGTTTGGGCAGGGGTGTGGTCGTTTTTTTTTGCTGTTTGTGCGG
>CAJNIZ010010569.1:19379-33464 GCA_905231905.1 Symbiodinium pilosum | reverse complement strand
ACTCCTTAAAGGAGTTTTTACAAGGAATTATATAGGGAACTACTATAGGGGTTACTAAACGGTACTACGGTGGATACTAAAAATCCTGCATGACCTTAAGTAACTCATACCTTGGGAATAATGGGACTATTGTTTTTTTAAGGTCATGCAGGATTTTTAGTATCAACAGTAGGAGACATGTGTTCGCAATTTGCGGGCTCTAAAGATTGTATGTTGGAAACGTTGGACACTCCTATTTTGACTCGGTGACCGCGCAAACAGCAGGCCAAAGCAAAATCTAGCAGGAGGTCTGCAGGCTTCCAGAATTCCCGGAAAGTCCACAGAAGCCAGGGAACCCCAAAGGGAGCCCAAAACTGAGATCCCAAACTCGTATGATCTCGTATGGGACCCGAGATAATTGGGTTTCATCAGGGGACCGCCCAGTTTTGGGCTGAGGGTTTCGGGATCCCATCTGGGGTCTGCGATGACAAGGACTGACGGCTTTGCAGCGACTGTACAAGCACGAATGCAGCCCTGTGGCGCTAAAAAGCGCGAAAACAAAATTGTCTTCCACTGCAGCTGAGCTACCATCAATGACCTCCCCCCATTAGGATAATACTGAAATCTAGTTTGGGGTTTGCTTTGAGTTTGCATGAAAATGAACCCACTTGCCCAAAAAAACTAGGGCTGGGGCGCATGCCAGTGGGTGGGGGGACAGGATTTGTGGTGGCCAGCGCAATAGCAGCCTTTGGCCACGAACTACGGAAGTAAGAACACACTCAGGACGTATCCAAACAGCAACCTCTACTCGTGAACATTAAGGATTAAACGAATGCCTCGAAGCAGACCGACCAGCAATGGCCCGATATGATCCCTATACCCAGCCATAACCCTCCAGCGTTTCGCAATATACATACCTAGACTTCAGGTGGGACACCTCTGTGCAAGAAGGCTCCATGCAGGTGTCTCCCAAAAGTAGGAGTACCTTTCTGGGGGTCCCAAAAGTAAGGACTATAGGATTTTGGGGTCTTCATTGGGGTCCCCCCTATTTAGGGAAACTTCCATGTGGATCCAACTCGCATGACTCACAGCTGAATCACTGCATTGACCTGTGAGCCTCGGACGAGAAAACACGGTTTAGGGTTTAGGGTTTAGGGTTTAGGGCTTGGGCTTTAGGCCGGTTGAGGCTCGCACTTAGATATACTATAATATACTATATTAATATACTATAATAATATACTATAATAATATACTATAATTATACAATAGTATACGTTAGTAGTTTCCTTTTTTCGTTGCCATTACCTCAATACAAGGTTCGGATTTAGGTGATGGGATTTAGGGTTTAAGGCTAAACCCTAAAGGGCTTTTAGGATAGTTCAGGCGGTTTAGGGCCGAAGCACTTGCAAGAACGGCGATGCCACTGGCAGTAGCAAATATTAGGGTTATATTTGGGTAACATTGGGGTCCGGGTTATATGTGGGTTGTATTGGGTCTATATTTGGGTAACATTAGGGTTATATTTGGGTAATATTGGGGATATATTTGGGGTTAGATTGGGGGTATAAACCTTCCGAGCCTGGCACTGCTTCCCCGAGAATTGCAGTGACAGCGGGAGCGTAGAATCTAGAAGTTGCGACAGTCACACTAACAGAACTAGCGCAGTTGCCGCCATACCTTTCAGGGAAGAACCGTGCAACACTTCGCACACATGAAACCCTAAACCCTAAAACCGCAAATTCGGAAGGATCAAGGGCTCCGGGCCTATAGCAATAGCTCCAGGGTCGAAAGCAGACGCCCAGTAATTGCTGGACGCTTTTTGATGTCAGCCCTCAAGATCAACCGTATGAATTAGGTGGACCCCCAAAAGAAGAGAGTTACATATTCTGTATTACCCCCCTATAATGGAGAATCAAATGGAAAAGAAAATGGAAAATGAAATGGAAACTACTACAACGGGTGATAATAGGAGGACCCCCCCCTGTAGTAGTGGTATAATAGGAATATGAGAGGACCCTAATATAATCCCTATTATCCCCTATAGTCACTATTACTGGGTGGGGGGGTGGCACGTATGAATGTTCACTAATCTTAGGTCTTAGGGTGCCTGTCAAAGGAGATGTGGGGATATCCGGTGACTGCCGAGGGTTTCCGCAAAAGGAAGATTCTTTTGTGAACGGTCCCTCGAATCAGGGACTCAACACTTGGGTGTTGCAGGCACATGAGAGAATATCCCCAAATCACACCCGAAATACCAAAAAAAAACACGAATTAGAGTCCAATCAACCGCAGTGAAGGCACCATTGCAACACGGCCTGCACTCTGACATGTATACTTTAGGTAGACCCCCCACCCTGTAATAGTGGTTCAATAGGAATTTAGGAGGACCCTAATATATTCCTTATTTGTATTCCTTATTATCCCTTATAGTCACTATTACAGGGTGGGGGGTCCACCTAATGTATACCCTGCACTGAACCCCGAACCCCCTGAGCCCTAACCCTTACTGCCTGACCAACCTCGTCTAAGCCTTCTGGGTTTAGGGTTCGGGGTCTCATCCCTTAACCTTACACTGAACTGAACCCACATGAGTTCAGGCCTAACTCCCAAACCCTAAACCCTAAACCCTGAACCCTAAACCCTAACTACTAAACCCTAATTTTGTAAACGACACCAAGGCCCCGGCCGCCAGCAGAAAGACGATGGACAAAACCAGGGGACTAGCTGCCGACACATCCGAGGCACCCTGCCAGGTAACCCCTTCCCATAGGTATAGAACCCGTGTAGGCTTAGGGGTTTAGGGTTTAGGTGTTGTATAGGGATTTTATAGGGATAATGAAGGGAATATGGAAGCTACGATTTAGGGTCTAGGGGCATTACCCCAATGATGGAGAATCACATGGAAAAGAAGGTGGAAAATGGATTGCAAACTGTGTTTATGTAGGGATTTTTTCCTAGGGGTTATCCTGACAACCATCCCCCCCTATATGCTACCACTCCATTCTTGGAGGACTTTATGAAATTCCTACAGGGGACCCTCTTCGAACCCGCCATTACAAGCCGACAGTTGGCACGCCACCATGCCCTATACCCCAACCAGACATGTGAAAAAGTAGCATGCGGCATAACCTATGCTCCTTCAGTGGTCGAACTTATTTTCCTCTACCCTAGACTCAACATCCTGAATCCTTCCCTCAACGGCCTTCAATGCAAACCGATCCCCATTCCCCCGAAAATACCATAATCCGTGTTACAAGGAGCCCCGCCAAAAAAGGACCCCTACCGCCCGCCTAAGCTAACAGTGAACATCACAAAGACCGCTTTAAAAAGGACACCAGGCCTCACAGGCCCTTTTCGAAATTCTAGCCTATCTTGGGGGGAGGGGAGCAAGTCTACTCCCATGCAGCTATTGGGATCCCCCTATTTAGGGGATCTATCATATAACACCAGTTTCCATGTCATGTTGCATTTTTCTTGTCCATTAAGCCCCAAGCTATGCCCTGGCCTGGTCTCGGGGGCAGCCTGTCGCTGTCATGCGGCCATCATCCAAGAGATCGAAGTAAAGACTCAGCCACAAGGTACGGATGGTTCCGTAGGGAACATATGGGCGCATGTGATGGTCTGTGGGGGATAGCAAGGGAATGCAAAGTAGGCATATTACGTAGCGCAAGATACTATTGAATTTATTGATATATGACCCATGAGGCACCGTCCGCTGCAATCTCATTGCAACTTGAATGCTTCCCTACCCAGCTTGGCAATTACGGACGGGCTAACGCAGTGACAACAAGGTAAAAGGGCTGAACTCGTCAAAAATGGCGGTGGTGCAATTGTACCGGTGGGGATGGTGGCGGCGGCGGGGGTGGCGGTGGCAGTGGCAGTGGCGGTGGCAGTGGCGGTGGTGGTAAGACCGGCAAGTGCGGGAGCGGCAGCAGCGGGAACGGTGGCGGTGGAGCTTTCAGCTGCCGCAGCGGCGGCAGCGGATGGTGCTGGTGGTGGTGGTGGTGGTGGTGGTGGCGGCGGCGGCGGCGCGGGCGGCGGCGGTGGTTGTGGCGTGACGATGGCTGTGGCGGTGACGGTGGCGGCGGTGGCAGTGGCGGCGGTGGCGGTGGCGGCGGCGGCGGCCGTGGTGGTGGCGGTACCGCTGTAGAATAATGAGAGAGAAAATGCCTTGAATGCCACAGCTAATGATAGCTGCTTGCAGGTAATCATATGGCACATTATAATTGGTCAGTACGATGATCAGGAAGCTGCCGATGGGCCAATTTCTAATTAGTAGCATTGCTACTACTGTATGGTCATGCCATTGCTACTAAATACTGTATGAACGAACGACTGTTGCATGTACTACTACAAAAAACAATTCTAAGCTTTCGTGCAGTTCATCACCCAGATCTTCTGGCTCCATTCTTCTTTGAATCAGGCACTTGAACCGTTCCTCCACTGGTGGCAAAGCTGGGGTCGCGGCTTGTTGTATTCTTGAGGATAATTGCCACCAGGCAGGAAATCGTCGTGGAACTGATGGTAGAGTTCAGCCTGGCAATCTCAGCGGCGAAAGGCCTTTAAGCTGAAAGCTTCGGGGTTCTAAGCTTGGAGGTGTGTAGTTCCAAGCTTCACCAGATCTCTACATCCACCTGTTTTGATGAGGATTGCTGATCCAGGGGTTACTATTGGTATCGCTGCTTATGACTATTTCCCTTGCTACGCCAGACCTGGAAGAAGGGGTACTGCGCAGTGTCGTAGACCCACACCAATGCCTGAAACAGGTTTGGGCGTAGGGTCCACGTGGCCGAGGGGTGAGGAGTTTAGGGGGTAGTTTGCATTTATTCCTTCTCCATATAAAGCCCCAATATACTATGGTAGTTTGCATGCTCTTTTCCATTATCCCTATATAACCCCAATATACTCCCTAAGGAATATGGAGCCATGATATAGGCAATTATTGAATATAACCCCAATACAACCCTAATATAACCCCAATATACTATAGTAGTTTCCATTTTCTTTTCCATTATCCCTATATAACCCCTATATAATCCCTACTGTAGGAGTGAAACCCTAAACCCTAAACTCTATAGTAGTTTCCATTATCCCAATATGACCCCCAACATACTTTTTTTCGGTTAGCTTTGGGAGTCCCTTGGCTAAGCAGACTCAAAGGAACAAGGAAACTGGCCTTGCCGAGGGTGTCAGGATCGTTGCCGTTGCCCGCCTGCAGCAAAAGGAAGGCCATCGGATGCCCTTTACAGTATACTATATTATACTATATTAGACTATATTATACTATATTATACTATATTATACTATATTATACTATATTATACTATATTATGCTATACTATACTATATTATATTATATTATACTATATTATACTATATTATACATATATTATACTATATTCTACCATAGTATACTGTAATATACTATAGTAGATTATCGCATACTGTAGTATACTGCAGCATACTATAGTAGCTTTCACATCATGTTCAGTATTGCCGGCACCTACCCCGTCCAAGGTGTGACATATCAGCTTTGGGGGTCTCGGCCCAACTGGTTGGTCACAACCGAAGTGTTTTCCAACCGCTTGCACATGAAAGCTCGTCTGAAGAGGGACATGCGCACTATCACACTGCTACGATCGATCACCATGCAAGTATGGTCTGTTATCCTTAGGCTTCGTGGCCATTTTCTGCTGCTGCTTCTGCGACTGCGAGGACAAGGACGAGAGACAGCATGAGCACGTGGTCCAGACCGAGGACGACGGCAAATACAACTCTCCAATACTGTTGGTGCTTGCGACCCCACAGCCACAGCGACAACCTCGACTGCGAATCTCATCAGTCTCTGTATCAGTTTACGTATCAACAAGTTTGTTAACTACTAGTATCTACTAGCCCACTGGCATTGCCGCCCACCCTGAGCTCAAACCACCAGCCATCTCGTTGCGCGCGGCCTTGTTGGTTCTGCGGGTTAGAGGGTTAATGTTGCAGCGCCTGGATTGGTGGTGAGGGGTTTGCAGGTGTGTGGGTTGAGGGTGGGCTTTCGGGCAGAGCATATGTTTGCGAAATCGCAGCTGCCTCCATAAGCATCGCAGCTGCACCCTGAAGAGTCGTCATCAAACAGACGACGCGTTGTCCTGCCTACATAGAACGGGATGATGATCCCACTTTCACACTCCACCTAAGACTAGTTGACAGTTTCCTGAAATGGGCGCCCGAAAGGTATCCAGCGTTCCCCGTGCGAGGACTTCAAAAGGCAAGACCTTTCCAACTCTCACATGGAGACAGGTCTGCAAATTAATGTTGCTGCTGGTGCTGCCAACTGTCACTGCCGCCGACGTCACCAGCACGAGCCCAGCCCAGCCCCGGCAGCAGCAGCGGCAGACCAGCGAGCAGCGGCAGCAGCAGCACCAGCAGCACCAGCAGCACCAGCACCAGCAGCACCAGCAGCACCAGCAGCACCAGCAGCACCAGCAGCACCCAGCAGCAGCAGCAGTGCCCAGCACCAGCAGCAGCAACAGCAGCCAGCGCCGCCGCCACCACTACCACCAGCACCAGCACATGCATATCATCCACACCTACATCTACGAACGGGCCTGCGCCTACACAACCCCCAGACCTGCCTTCACCAGAACATCTGCATCTACTCCTACTCCTGAGCTGATGCCACACCTAAGAATTATCCTGGGAAAAGATACAAAACCTCGGGCTGCTGCTGGTTTGACTGGCATTTACGGTCTGGAGCAAAGGGGAGCTGATGCCACCCGGTACACCAACAGCTGCTCGGTAGTCAGCGCCTTAAGTGGCACTGGGTGTCGGCTTTGGATTTAGAGCTTGGGATTTAGGAGGTTTGTTTGGTGCTCTTCATGCTGTGCCTGATGTCATCATTAAAGTCACTCAGGGTTGAGATCAGTATTCTGAAGTATTGCTATGCTAGGAACTGCTAGCAATACTCTGCATGCTGACAGGACCCTGCCCTGTGATTGATATGACAGGTACAGGTCGTGCCTACAATTTCTACTGACCCTGCTTGAGGCTGAAGCCCAGACGGATCCTAACAGCACCTCAAACCCTAAACCCTAAATCCTAAACCCTACAGCATCCTATATAATCCCCCTTAAGTAGATAGAGTATGGGGATCTTATCATAACATACAAAAAGCCATGTTCTATTTACTTAAGGGGGACTAAAGCCCTATAAGCCCCAGATAAGCCCAAAATAATCTCTATAATCCCTATGGTTGTCCTTTTCTTTTCCTTTATCCCTGTCTGACCCCAATATACACCCTAAACCCTGAGGGCCCGGCCGATGTCCATGACATCTACGCGGTCGGTCCCTACAAACAAGGCCCAGAACACCTCCCCGAAATCAGGCAGCTTGCCTCAGATGAGATTTGGGAGTTTCCCAAAATTATGTAGGGGCCTTTTGGGGTTCTAGGGGTTATCTCAGGTTTAGGGCTTAGAATTTGGGAGTTTCAGAAAGTTTGGGATACCCAGAAGAAGGATTGTAGTATACTGTGGTCTATGTTGGGGTCCTCCTATTTGTGGCAGCTACCATTTTGACAAAGGAATGGGGCTGATTTTCACACCGACAACAAGATCCAAGTTGCATTCTGACTCAGAAGACAATGGGCTTACCCTTTATGCAAGGTCTAGGTTCCCCAGTAAGCCCTTAATGATAAGGGTACCCTTTCTCCTACTATTCAGCTTTAATAAGGAGACCCCAAATAAAAAGGGTAAAAGGGTACTACTGGGGTACCTAGAGGTAGTATTCGTAGAGCTTTGGGTAACCGACCATGGCATGCAACAGGGCTCCGGTCGCACCTGATAATCCGTCACGTGGTGCGGCCAAGTCTTGGCAAGGAAGCCATTTGTGGGTGAGGCATGTGCCACTGGTAGGTTCCCTGCATGTCCTTCAACCTTCATCAGACAATGAACCTCGGATGTTTGGCGCATAACGGAAGATTGACTTGCAGCAACGTCGCTCAGGGGAATGGTGAGGCCCACAACCTGCCAGGTCTGAGCGTTTAGGGCCAAAGCACCTGACACAGACACACTCATGAAGCAAAGGGAGGAGCACTCTCCGTCTCCCTTCTTCCACTTCCCGACGAGGTTACCATGAGCATATCCTAGGCGCATGCGCAAATTATTCTGAAAGGAGACTCCCAGTCACAACCCTAAACCCGACACCCCACCATCACACGGATTCATAGTAAACAAAACGGTGTCCTTGTGATGATTACTGGGTTTAAGTTTCTTAGCTGCAAGCCTGTAGACCCCACTCCAGATTTCCGCGCCTCTGTATGGCCCAGTCGGGCATAATCGTTGTAACAGGCTTTTCCCATCGAGTTAACGCTGTTGCCACCTGCATAGCCTCCGTGACAGGAGAAAGGGCTGCGCAACTCTGATGGGTTGTGGTTCTGGATTTCAAAGGCTTGGGTTTTCCATTGTATTAGAGTCTACGGCAAGATTGTGTATTGATTTTCGTAGAAAAAACTCGTCTTGTCATGGATTGGCACCCTAATGAACATGGAGCTTACCTCTTTGGCGAGACCAGTACAAGTACAAGACCCACCTCAAGCCAGATACCCATATGAGCTATTGTCGAAACTCCCAGTATCCCCTTAATATCCCCTAGAACACTTCTCTACACAATCCCCAATATAACCTCCCTTTAAGGAGTTTAGACCTTAAACCCAAAACCCTAAACCCTGTGTAACCCCCCCTAAAGAAGTTTATAGAGTATAGCCCATATCGTGTAACATTTCATTCACGGCCGAGCCAAAATGATGCTCCCACACTGCGGAAGATTTTCACAAACCCTATAGACGCGATTTAGTGGGTAGGGGGTATATAGGGGTTATATACGGGAATATAGGGGATAGATTGGGATAATGGAAAAAAAGATGGAAACTAGTATTTGAGGTTCAGGGACTTGACAAACAAAACCTTGAACGCAAACCCTGATCCCCAAACATGACAATCCCCGCGGCCCCGTCCCTAAACTCTAATTTCCAAAGCCCTGACTCATAATCCTGGAGCCAGGGCAAGCCCTGATCCGTAAACCCTCAACCCTGGACCCTATTCCGGTCCATAAACCACAACCAAGGGGCTCTAATCTAAGCCCAAGACCGTGATTTCCAATACCTAAGCTGCAGCCCGTCAACCCCCACATACCCCAACACCCAACCCCTGAGCCTTACATCCCAAAACTGCGATCCATAAACCTGAAGCCCTACGCAGTAATCGAAGCCTGTCAGGGAAGTATAGGTCGACGCGTTGCCTCGGCAAACTTTGCGCACAGTGTCCCAAGTGCAGCGTGGTCCAACATTAAGTTCGGAGGCGCAGGGCTTTAGGGGCTTTAGGGCTTTGGGTTGAGGCGGTGGACCTCTGTTTTGGGGAGTTAGGGCCTGCACTTGCTGGGTTTGGATTGTAACATGGTTGAGGGGGTTGAAGGTATTCAAGGTTTAGAATTGAGGGTTTAGGTTTTAGGGTTAAGGCTTTATGGCGTGGGGACCCTTGTCAGGCACCAAGCAAGGCGCTTCCCTACTCAAATCCTCAAAGGTGACACATGCGATTATACTACCCCCCCCTAGGTTCCCCCCTTAATTAAGGGTTAATTAAGGGGGAACCTAGGGGGGCGGAGTATAGAGGGGCGTACTAGTTGAACAGATGCATATAGGTCATGTACCCGGGAACCGGGAACCCTAAACGTCTTGGCTCTACAAAGTATACAAATCCTTCAGCTGGAATTCCTACACACTAGGCCCTGCACCTTCAGCCCCTTAAACCCTAAACCCTAAAACCTCAGCCCTAAACCCTAAGCCCTAAACCCTGAAGCCTAAGCCCTAAACTCTAATCCCCAAATCCTCAGCCGTGCTCCCAAAGTTCAGCCAGGCCACGCCCCAAAATGCTAGCTTCCGCTTCGATGAAAGCGTGTTGGACATGCCAGAAACCTTCCGCTACATCAAGGTTCGTGGGATTGAGGGATTTGTGGTTGGGGACTTTCAAACAATGATCTTACAGCATGTGAGCTATAGTCTAAATTCCGAGTATCCCCCTTAATAACCCATATTTAGTAGGAACCCTGTCTAATCCCCTATATGACCCCCTTTAAGGGGTTTAGACTATAGCTCATATGCTGCTCTGAGGTTGAAACCCTAGTATGGGCCCTTAACCCTGGGATCTATATATACCTACTACATACCCTAAATGTACCCTTAAAGGGTCCCTAGAATCCCCATACAAAGGGGTAAGGGCCCATACGTCTAGCCTTAGAGCAAAGGCTTTGGAGGGGGTGATCCTATGTGCAGGTGCTGCGCGGCCGCAGTCTACAAAGACCACATACTCGAAGAGCTGTCTTTATAAGAATGAACCAAGTTGCTATGTAAGACTGCGTGAGGATCCTGGCAGAGTGGTGTAGAAGCCTGAATGACCTCATATACTTCTTTCCATTACAACTTACCCCACAATCCTGATATATATGTATATATACATATACATATACATATATCTATATATATATATGCTTAGGATAGCTTCAGCTAAGCGGAGCGCTGCCTCATCAAACACTTTCCAAGCGTTTCTACTTTGGATGAAGTACAGTGGCGGGTAGAGGGTTCTGGGTAGAAAGCTGCAAATTCACTACCAACATTTCCTGCTATTCTTAGTATGAGTATTGCTGCAGATATGATTGTTGATACTATGGCTACTAGTTTGACCCTAAACCCATAACCCCTAAACCCTAGAACCCATAACCCCTAAACAGTAAACCCTAAAACCATAACCCCGAAACCCTAAACCCTCTTGCTACTAGTTTAACCACTTCCAAAGGGAACCTCAGAGTTCTGAAGCTCTGCAAGGTCCATTAATCCCCATTCAATTCCCAAATGCTCCACTCAATCATCCATGTAGGGTTTACGGCTCAGGGTCATATGACAACATCCGTCTGTGATCCCTGGGTCCTTCCCCTCATAGCGCACACCTAAACCAAAACAACAACTAAACCCTAAACACTGCAGGGCTTCCCCAAAGATAGAGGACGGCTGATGACTCAGATGCAGAGGAATTCCCGGCTGTCATCCCTTTCCCTCCGAGATAATGAAACCCTCGAAAGAAATATTCCCTAAATTTACAGGGTTTAGGATTACTGGTGCTATGTTGGGTGTGTTTATGACTAGCGGGGTGGGGCGGGGGCTATTGCTCGGGGAGCGGAATATTCATGAACTTCAATTGAACAACGCTGGCCAAGGGGCACCCCGATCCAAAGTAGACAAAGACACTGTCCTCCTGGTCCGCCTTGCAAGAGACAAGTGAGCTATAGTCGAAACTGCTAGTATCCCTCTTAGTAGCCCGTATATAGTAGTACCCTATATCATCCCTGTATAACCTCCTTTGAGGAGTTTAGACGGTAGCTCAACTGGCAGTGTCGGCCTCAAAAAGGGAGAGAAGGTTTGTATGCAGCGCAACATGCCGGGGTCCTTGGGATAGTGATCTCCCAAGAGGGCCCACCGCTGTGAAATCCTATTGGACATGATGATGGCCATGATGATGATGATGATGATGATGATGATGCCTATATAATCCCTATAATCCCTATAGTTTCCATTTGATTTTCCATTATCCCAGTAGAACCCCATATATACTAGTATTCCCAAAGGAGTCAACTGGACCACGCAAAAAACTCCAGACCAAAAGATCATCCTAAGTTCTTTACTATACCAAAGCATACCATAATCTATTATAATATACTCTAATATATCCTAATGTACCATAATCTATTATAATATACTATAATATATCCTAATATACCATAACATACCCTACATAACCCCCAAGTAACCCCAATATGGATCAACCCCTAATCCCCTGAGCTCTGGAACCCTAAACCCTAAACCCTAAACCCTCCCTGAGCTCTGGCCATACCTGAGCAGAAGCCCCTGTCAGCAGCAAAGCCAGCTGGAAGAACATGGCGGAATAGCAGCTCTGCATGGTTCCGTAGGTTTACTTGCGGGCAATGCAGCTGGCATAGCTATCCCGGGGAACATTCAAGGTAGGGCAAATGGCCTTAAACTCCCGAAATTTGTACCTTCAATCTCCGGTTGGGCATTGTCGCTCTTTAATTGGCTGCACAATACTGCGCAAAGGCTGTGCGGCGTGGCAAAATGCTTCACGGAGCTGAACAGCTTGGATCGATCACGGCATGGACAAATGTTCAAAATTTCAAGTTCACACAGATGGATTTGCTGGATCCTTTGCCGGGTAGTTCCTGAAGCTCTACTGTAGACTGCACTGATAGGGCAACACTGATTTTGAGATATTGCCAAAGGTTCATTGCAAAACCACACAGCTGACAGACTCTGCACTGGCCGATTCCCTTAAGGATCCAAAACATGGACCGTAGGGTCTAGCGTTTAGGGTTTAGGGTTTTGGGGTTTAGGGTCTAGCTAGCCTTTGGGTTCAAATAACGGACTATCCACTAACCTGCAGCATCCATGACTTGGGTACTTGCAGTGAAGGACTCCTTAAAGTGGCCCTGTATGAGCCATAGTCTAAACTCCTAGTATCCCCCATGCCATCCCCTAGTATAGGGTTTAGGGTTAAGTTTTTAGGGTCTAAACTCCAAGTATCCCCCATAACATCCCCTAGTATAGGGTTTAGAGTTTAGGGTCTAAACTCCTAGTATCCCCCTTAGTAACCCTAGAAAATCCCCTTTTATAACCCCCTTAAAGGAGTGTAGACTGTAGCTGATATAAGGGAGACCCATAACGAAGGACTCACGTAGACTTCGCTGAGGCTCACTAAAAGTCTATAAGGTCTCCTAATATGGGGATTCCCCCAGATTGGGGGTATCTTTTTGGGGGTCCCCATAATAAGGACTATAGATTTTGGGGCCTATGTTGGGGCCCCCTTATTCTGGGAAACTACCATATTTACCCCTATGTATGAAGTCTTCTTGGAACTTCTTCATGCAATGGCTGTGTTCAAGCCTCACGCGGAGCACGACTCTTGCCAGCAGGTGTCCGAGAATCGGAACCTGTCGCGAAAACCATGCACAGTTTGGAGTATCCTCTCCCGACTGACATGGAACCTCAAAAGGTCCATTGTAGACGGCTGGCCGTAAAAATGGTTATGTAAGGTTCCATGCTAAATTGGGGAGGGTACATTCCAACATAACGCCTCAGAGTTTTCAATGGTTTCACGGATTGTACTCTCGCTGCTATTGACGATGTTTTGTATTGCCTACTATCAAAAGTGAACCCTACATCCATAACCCCTAACCCTTTAGCCCAAACTCTAAGTCTTAACTCAGTGCTGCGGACGCGTGACAGTTACGCCACAGGCTGAAGCTGTTCAGGCTTGGGAACAAGAAGGAAGGCGTGGGCAACCGACACCCTGCCGGCCCCCCAAGCACATCGAACCCGCTGAACTCAGTCTCTTAGGGTAGTCTCACTGCAACGCACTGTGCCCATGTCCTGGATGTGCCCCCGCAACAGCGAGCACCAATGACTGACCGCACAACAACCCTTCATTGCAGACCCAAAACCCTACACCGCAAACACCAATGCGCAACACTAAACAACATATGCAACTCTATATTTCCCTATATTATCCCAATAAAACCCTATGTTATGCTATATTTTCCCAACATAACCTTATGATCACCCCATATACTAAAAATCTGGTACCCAAAGCCCTATCATTTGGGTCCTTGGACCCTCAGGCCAATCCCTAACCCCAAACACCCAGCCGCAACACTGGAAACTCTAGGGATTATAGGGTATATAGGGGTTATATAGGGGATAATGGAGAAGAAAACGGAAACTAATTACTCTATTCTAATAGGGTATGTATGGGGGTTATAGGGGATAACGGAGAACCCTAAACCATAAACTCTGCCATGACTGAGCCAGCGTCCTGGCGCCAAGCTTCCGCCCATCGATCCGTGATGGGATGCTCGCTGTCGCAAGCAACTGGCCAGGCCACAAAAGAGGTTTCGGGTCTAAGGTCTAAACCCTAAACCCTGAACCCTAAACCCTAAACCCTGAACCCTAAACCCTAAACCCTATATAGGGGTCCTCCTAACCTAAACCCTAAAAAACCTGAG
>CAJNIZ010010569.1:0-14005 GCA_905231905.1 Symbiodinium pilosum | reverse complement strand
CCTAATTTAGGGGACCCAAAAAAGGGACCATAATTTTGACAATCCCCTAGATAGCAATAGGGTCCTGATTTTGGGGGTCGAGGTTAGCAGGTTGCCAAAAATCTTTTTGTCATCCATCATGTTGCAGTCCTTGGTTTTCTCCACGCTGAATTGTTTACCGGGGTCATCATGAAAGGCTGGTCCCCAACAAGAGTTGTTGAAGTAAATCTACATGATAGCAGCGATTGGGTTTGGGGTTCACCAACAATTTCAGCAGTCTGAAACCATCCTACTCAAATTCAAGTAGTACATACTTGACCTTGTCACATATGGAGTGTTGGAGATTCTGGGTGTTCAGGGCTATATCGGATTATACTCTATAACAACTGTTATGAACGGGGAGTTGTTGAAACACATCTGACGCATAATCTTTCAAGGGCTTCCAGCAATCCACTGTATAAGCCCCTCATGGCCCTGAAATGCCTATAGCCAACGGCCCCCTGTTTTGAGCAACACCCACAGTACAGCGCTCTGAACCCATAAACCCTAGACCCATAAACCCTAAACCCTCGACCCTTAAAAAAATTAACCCTAAACCCTAAACCCAAATTCCTAAACCTTAAACCATAAACCGCACTGGGCCCAGGGCAGTTGCTGAAGCCGCTTTCGCAGGTTGGCCGCAGAGCCGGGATAAAGTTCTGGCAGCGGCTTGGGGGATTACAAAAGGTAAGGTTTAGGGTTTAGGGTTTAGGGACTTTTTGTTGCAACTGCTCTTTGATGCCTGCATGCCATAATGACATCCCTCGTGGGTTTAGGGTTTAGGGTGTCCCGTACCATTTGATTGGGATTATAAGGGTTACATATGGCTGGAAAAAGGGTTATATAGGGATATACAGGGTTGAGGAATTTGCGTTGAGGGTTTCCCAAAATTAGGGGTACCACGAAGTAGTGGGCTACAGAGGCTATGTAAGGTTTCGGGCTTAGGATTTCCCAAAATTAGGGGTAGAACTTCGGTCTTGGGGACGTAGGGTTGAGGCCTTGGGGCTTTGGGTTCAGATTCGGCTTAGAGTAAAAGAAACAAGAATTGTATTAGTAATAAGCATGATAATCACAGTCTAGAGTTTGACACTTAGAGTTGGAGCTTTGGGGCTTAGAGTTTGGGGGTTTAGGGTTTAGGGTTTAGGGTTTAGGGTTTAGGGTTTAGGGGCTTAGGGTTTGGACTTTGGTGCTTGGGCCGACATCCGACCGACGACAGGTTTACAAGTATCCGTCCTTGCCGGAGTAGCCAAGGTCCAACGATGAATGGCCAGAAGAATCAGAATGTGCTGCTGAAGAGGTATAACAACAAGAGCTGCAACAGCAAAGAGAGAACCATAAACATCATGAAACTATGGAAGCAGTGCTGATGATGCTAGTAATGGTAACAGTGATGCTGTATATGGAGGGAATTCTTGCACAACCCAAAGCCCCCCAGGGCAGGATAAATAAGGTACAAGACCTGTTCCATTAACAAGAGTAAGAATGAAGAAACAAATGGAAAGCAAATGGAAAATATGATTGAGATTGGGAATAGTACTGTTGTTATAATTGAGATTACCCATAGAATTGGTATTGTTGCCTTTGTTATTGTGATGATCAGTCGTATACTTCGTACCATTGCCCATATTACTGTTGTGATTACCGGTTTTTGTTAGTATCATTCCTAGCACAAGTAGGCGCGGGCACTCACAGGACAAGCTTGCCGGGAGGCGCCTGAACCACGATGCAGATAGGCAGGCCTACCTGCACTTTTCGCAAGATACAAAGCGACAAGGGGGCATCCCCAAATTAGGGTTTAGGGTTGAGGGTTTAGAGTAGGTATGAAAGATATGAAGTGACAAAAGAGTTTAGGGTTTAGGGTAGATATGAAGAGACAAAAAGCCATCTTGCAACAAAAGGGCATGCTCTTCTACCTAGGGTAACCTTATGCCTCTACAGATGGCAAAGATGCCACAAAATCGGGTATGAAGCCCTTTGTAAGCGCACATGAGCATCTCACCAAACATGCTGAAAAGGAAATCATGTACAAAGGTCCATGTGAAAATGCACAAATGTATTGCACAGCTAACAGGACATCCGGGCTCCGGACCCAAACCATCAGCGCGTGGAGCAACACCCGCCCCTGTCTTTCAGTTAGCATGTTACTTCCAGGCAACATTCAAAGGATGAAAGGCTCAATTAATCTGGGATTCGACCAAACCATGTTACTGGGCATACAGCATACAACCCTAAACCCTAAACCCTAAACCCAAAAAAACTTCAAGCCTTTCACATCTGTGTGAAAAACTTTGTTGGGATCTCAGCAGTCGTGTTCCCGCTATTATGGGGTTTAGGGTTTAGGGTTTAGGGGGATTCTTATATGGTTGATGCTAAGAATTATGACCCATTTTCAGGGAACTACGCCCACCTTGAACTAAAAGTGACACATCCTTCTCTACCCACGGAATCCCGGGTTGGACCCATGGTGAGGCCAGAAAGCTATTGGTTTTAGAGGCAAGGCCTTTGAAAACGAAGGCCTAACTCCGTTACTTTAAAATCCTGAGGCTATGGAACCGTAAAATTGGGATCGCCAAAAAAGACAAAAGGCCTCTTCCTAAAGCGCTGATTCGATCAGGCCAGGGAATCACATTCGACCGGGTCTAGAAGGACTCCTGAGCCTCAATGATAAAAATCCTGTTGGTTAGGGGGCCTAGGGTTTAGGGCTTGGGGTTTAGGGTGCAGGTATGTTAAGGCCTGTTTGGGGGGAGGGCTCACGATGAGGCCAGGAAGATCTAAAGGCCACGAAGGTCTCAAACACTGCTATTCTCTACGAAGTGAACTACTCCCTTTCATCCTTCCATTACCTTACCAACGTTAAAGGGAAGCAAAGGGCCCCCTTCTTATTCATATCATCATGAACGAGACGATCCCTCAGACCCCTCAAAATTACTTTGAGGGCGTTCGAAGAGGGGAGGTGACTTTTTGCTGGGGGGGAGGAGGGGCCTCTCTGATCGGGATAGAACATGGTTCAACCTGCTCCCAAAACCCCAGAACACCCTAAGCTCTAAACTCTAATCCCTGATCCTAATCCCTGAACCCTAAAACCTAATCCCTAAACCCTAATTCCTAAACCCTAAACCCTGATCCATAAACCTTAAACCCTGATCCCTAAACCTTAAACCCTGAACCGTGAACCCTAATCCAACCGCCCACCAACCTCAACCCCTACTACCTAGACCCTGCAGTAGCCCATGGTACACAGACCTCACATACAACAGGTTCCATGGAGAACCCTGTACATATTAGGGTTTAGGGTTTAAGGCTTAGGGTTTAGGGGTACTGGTTGTTAGTACGGAATATAGGAAGATAATCCCTGTAGAATCCCTGTATATTCTATTCGTCTATTCCCGACCCTAACCCTAAACCCTAAACCCTAAACCCTATGTGTATCCCCCTGTTCCCTACTAAGCCCCAGTATACCATGCCTCGAGCTGCGCCATACTTTTCGAAGGGTCTGAAGGCTGCCAAACTGCACTCGAAGAACTGTTGGCAAGCTTCCTAAGTTTGGGTGGAGTGCTTGGAATGAAAATTAGCTCAGCCAAGGAAAAACCCTAAATACTAGTTTCCATCTTATTTTCCATTGTCCCAATATAAACCCACTATACTATGTAGTAGTTTCCATTTTCTTTTCCAGTATCCCAATATAACCCCTATACATATACCCTATAATCCCTATATAACTCCTATAATCCCTATAGTTTCCATTTTCTTTTCCATCATCCCCTATATAATCACAATATCTACCCTATAATCCCTATGATTCGCCGGGTTTTCAGAGTCTGGTCCTGCCAGGGGCCTCATGCTGGCAATTCTGAAGGAGACCTATGGGTGGTTGTCAAAATTATGGTCCCTTTTTGGCTCCCTACTATAGTACGGCACCTAATATTTAGGATACCCAAAAAGGGACCATAATTTTGACAACCACCCCTATAGAGGAATGCGAGATGCCTAGATGGACCGTGGGTAAAAGGCACAACACGCTTACGAAGCCAAGCCATCAGAAGCCTTCTCGGAGGCAAACTTAATTTCGCTACGAAGGCCATTTTTCCGCTAAGATTCTACTGATTAGACGAAGGCCCAAACGTTGCACGAATTTCTGAATCATTCTCCAGATCGGCTCTTAATTTGTCGCAAGGGGCTTGGGTTGTTAGGGGGCACGCTTGCAATGCCAAAACAAATGCTGAACAAGCCATTGTACCCAGCCCGCCGGTGCGCGCTTCAGTCTCAGCCCACCAGAAAATTCCAGAACTACGCCAGTCCCACAAGAAATGGCAGAACAGTACAGTTTTACTTGCAGCAGACTTGCAGGGCACAGCCCAATCTTTTTCCAAGCTGGCAAACACAAGAGGAACGGTGGAACTAGCGGTCAGGAAGCACAAGCAACACAACATGAGCTAGTCTAAACTTCTAGTATCCCCTTTAATAAGCCCTACAGTAGTCCCCTGTAAAATTCTCTATATAACCCCCTTCAGAGAGTTTAGACTACAGCTCATATGGGCAAGGCCGAGATGGACACAAGGAGGCAACTTGCTAGACCGAATAAAGCATGAACCTTGTGTTTTTGGTGTAGTATAACAGATGCAAGTTGGCATGACCATTAATATCATCAGTACTATTCGTGTTACTGTTATTAACATCTTACCATTATAATGTAACAACAAAGTCCCAGCTTGAGACATCACAAAAAATATTGACCTCTCAATGCAGAGCATGAAAGAAGGTTGGATCTGCTTATGAGCTACGGCCAATATTTTCCTAAATCACTTATTTCCCACATGATACCCCAGGGTTTAGAGATAATGTCCCAATAATGGCAATACCCCGGGGATTAGGATCTAGAGTATGTAAGGAATAAGGAAACATACCTGAGAGAATCAAATGGAAGAAGGTGGGGTTATATTGGGGATTACAGGGATTGACATTTCATACATACTTCAATGGACATGGGTTCCTCATTAGGGACTATCTTGGGGACTGTACTAAACTATAAGAGAGATCCCTACATCCACTGTTAGGGTCCCTTAATGGGGCAGGGGTTGATTGACAGAAACTCATATGAATGGTGCTAAAGAGAGACTGTCGGAAAGGCCCGAAGGACGTCAAGAAACCCAAAGCAAGCATACTGTACGTGTCTGAGTTTAGGAAAATGGCCCCGGAGTGAAAACCCCCGCCCGTTTCTAGCTGCAGCACGAAAATCAATCTGCACTAATCTTGCCAGCAGGAGGGAGGAACTTAATTGAAACTAGGGCGGCTTCAACAAAGGGGAACGGGAGGCAGGAACAAACAGAAGTGCGGCCATTTAGCCAGACAAGCCAGCATAGATGCAGATGAGTCGCGACTGCTTGGTCATTTTCTCATACTGCCTGGATTCCACAGCCCAATCAAACAGCGCTCTGTGCTCAACCCTCGCAAAAATGGCCCTACCCATAACCACACAAGCAGAATCACACATACCATGCAGGTATTTCCCTTTAAAAGAAAGTTGTCTCATGAACAAGAACACCCACACACGGCCCCTCGTTTTGGGAATGAGAAGAGCTTGTGGCCTAGGGGCTGTCAGCAAAGAAGGCAGCTGTATTGATTCTCATTTGAGGTTGCGGAGCCGTTTTGAAACCTAATTAGCAATGAAACCCTCAAACTCCTTGGGGGTTAGTAGGGAATAAGGGAATCCCGATATTCCCTACTAACCCCCAGTAAGTGAAAGCAGCTGTGTGCAACACCCTCTCGACTCGGATGAGCCCATGCTGCCGCTTGCAGTTCAGAGGCGCACCAGAACTTCCCCCAAACCCCACCGGATGATTTCCTGCTTTTACAGCTTCCTGGTTGCTAGTAAGGAATAACTGTATATGATATATAGGGCTTGGGGTCTTGGGTTTGTTTGATTAAAAAGGAAATATGCATACATATATATATATATCATATAGGGATTATATAGGGATCATATTCCCGTATTCCCTACTAACCCCCAGAAAGTTTAGGATCTTGTAGCGAATTGAGGGGTATTCGTTCCCTGGAAGGTTGGGGCAAGGACCTTCACAGATCCCTGAAGGGTTGATACAGTGTAAGACACAAATGGCTATGCATCCGGCTTGTAGCTTACCTGGGTGCTCGTCGAAAGAAGGGTGCTTCTATGCGGAAACCGCCGACGTTACTAGCCCTCTCCCCACAGAAATAGTGAAATAGTGACTTAGCGCTACAAAAAGGCTATAGAGTAGCTCCAATAGAATTACAGTTCTCCCTTGCCGTCATGACTTCAGGGTACGGCTAACCTCACACTATATGCCTAAAAGCTCTTCCCAGCCCCAGCATTGAATAAGCGTGACAAACACGGCTGCGGCGTTTGCTGCGAAATGAGCTCCGGAGAGATGATTGGTTGTTTTGGGTGGCTGTAAGAAGTGGGAGGTCCCTGCTGGTGTCCACAAAAAAGGATTCTGCTTTTGAACCTTGCGGAGTGTGCAAAAGGACTTTGAGCAATGGTCATCTAGGTCTTAGGATTACTAGATGTCCTGCGTTCATACTTCTATTTCTGCCACAACAAAATTTCCTTCGAAGCAAATGAGGCTTCCAATTTCCAGATGTTTCCGGTCAAAAGATGTGCCCAATACTGGCCTCTATCTTAAGAGACAAAAGCACGCCGTTCATGATACCACTATCCATCTACCAGTTGGCACTGTGCGTCGCGGCATGCGACAAGACGGAATAGACGCTTACCAAAGAAGCTGTGATACCACTCTCCCCAGCACTACACCACCACTGCTACCGACTGCTACCGCTACGGCTGCTCTTGTAAACTGTTGCTCCTAAGTCCTACGTACTCTTGAGCGCAAAGATGAATTCAATGATGTTTCGGCCTTGTTCACGGGCCTGACGTAAAGACAGCGGGAACCACGGGGGGTGATATCTTAAGCTGGCACTGTTCATACTTGTTTCTGTGCATCATGCATAGTGCCACTGGCACCTGACTTCAGACCCAACTCACAAGTGGAAACTGTTGGCTGTTCCTGGTTCGTAGCCCCCTGAACCCAGCTTCACCCCCGGACCTTGCAATAGGCTACAGAAATGTAGACTGTTGTTTTCGAGTTTAAACTCCAGAGCTTCAAAAAATCAAGAGCCCTCATCTTAAAACCCAGGGAAACCATAATGAGTACAGGGCCTGATGTGATCCCCATGCTATCCCCTCACGGATGTTCTGGGGACGATTTTGAGAAGCTACGTCTGTAACATCATGGACAAAGAAGACTGATAATCTGGACATGTTTCCCAGTGACTCAGCTACTCGGCTCTTTTGGCAGACATGACTGAGTGCGCGTGCTGACGTGTGCTCCAACTTTATCCCAGGACTTCATACAGTTGATTGAGAACAAGGTCTCTGGGACACGGTAGCTGACGTCAGCTTGGTGTTTTGGCTGCGCCCTGCTGTCCAAGGATCAGCACAGGGGATCTGCCACTGCCTCATGCGAGGCGCACAGCACGCGAGGCCGCTGTAGGCTGTCGACAAGCGGCGTTTCAGCCACGGAGAACATTCTCAAAGGGTTGCAGGCAGCGCTCTTCTGCGAAGCAGCAGCGGCTACACTGCTCTTAAGCTTTGGGCCTTTGCGCGCTCCGGACGGCACGCAAATTTCAAGAAATTGCGAGGTTGGAAAGCTGCAGCCAGAGCCAAGAGCAGGGCTCGGCGAGACATGAGAGGCTTTGGTGACGAATGCCGTCAACAAGCGTCATGACTGAAACATGGCACCTTAACCCAGACGCCGCATACGCCGCACGCGCCGGACGAGAGGCAGGCATACTCGACGGCTTCACTTGGCTAGGCAGCCGTCCTCCGTGAGAGCCCCGAGCTCCCAGCTTTGTGCTAGCACAAGCGGCACAAGAGTGACGAAGCCCAAGGCCATGGGGAACGCACGTGATGCGTGGAGACCTGCGTGGTCAAGCCCAGGCAGAATCTCTGCCACAAAGCCAGGCTCCCATCAGCACCTTACATGCTGGGTCCCAGCCCCTGCGGCAGCTTGACGCAAGCAAAATTTGAAGATGCGGGAATCTGTCGGCCAGTGACGTGTCATACGTGTCCTGCACACAGATGACCGGAAGGCTGCAGAATCCGAAGCTCGGCTCGCGCAAGGCAGGCGAGAGCCTGCCGGTGCCTGCTTGAAGATGCAAAGCCATCAAAACATGAGGGGGGGGCTGCGCAGTGATGGCCATGCGAGCGGCGATTTGGGAAGAACAAAATAAGAAAACTCGCGCCCTGAAGAATGTTCGCAAGCTTTCTTTGCAAATCCCTTGATCAGAAGCTTTCGAGCATTCCGCGTGGCTTTTGAACTAATAAGTCCTTTGAGGAGCGTTGTTAAGCCCTGGGACGGACTATGCGAAGCGGTCGCTGCGTGATGCCACCCCTCTATCACGCATGGGCAAAACCGCCACAGGCTTCCTTCAGGACCCATCACAGCCGCCTGCGACCCAGTTAGAAAACCACCTCGGGCACATGCACCGATCTGCACAAGGCGGCATCGGTGCTTGTGAACAACTGTAGGAGAAGCTTCAGCCGTGAAGAACGCACAGGCGAACACAGAAGTCATAACCAAAGCAGTTTTGTTAGCAATCCTGCAAGCAACCGCCCATTATGACTCAAAAAGCAGACATGATAACAAACAGCTGTTTCCGCATGTGACCGCTGGCATGTGCAAGCTACTGCAAGTCCTAACAATATGGATATTGCGAGGCCTTTTAACAACAGAAGTCAAAAAAAACGGCCTGCTTACCCCTCGGGGGGCGACGCGATGGCAGTTTGAGCGCCGCCTCATGCACACGAACATCCGTCTCTGCTTAAAGCCCGCCTTTGTCAGCAGATTCTTGAGAAGACTTTGTGCAAGGGGATACGGAGCCATAGATGGATGATAATCCTCATTGAGAAGCGTTTTGGTATGGAGCTGTATAAGTTTGCAAGCTTTGCGATGATGCGCAAGGGGATGTGGCGTAGCATGATACCATTGCTGTACCATCCGCAGGTGCTTCTTGCAGGAAACATGGGATTGATGCAATGGAAATTTCAGCACCTTCTCAGGCACATGGACCCTTCTCTCCGTAAGATGCGCAAGATGGCAGCGACTTTCTGTGGACATGAAATGAACGACTTAGTGCCCAAAGAAGGAACAGGGCCACACAGGGTTGGTGAGCACCGTCCTCATCGAGAACCGTCTGGACTGCATGGCAATTGAAACGAAAACGTCATAGAGCTGTGCTTCAAACTCTGACGGCCAATGCCCGAGAGGTTGCTGCATGATGCCGTTGCTAAGCCATACCCATGTCCTAGGTACGACCATTGCATCCTTTTGTTCAAGACCGGTCGAGGCCGACGCGATGGCAATTTGAGCGCCGCCTCATGCACGCGAACATCCGTCTCTGCTTAAAGCCTGCCTTTGTCAGCAAATGCATTGAGAAGACATTGTGCCTAGAGGAGGCACAACATCCTCGATGAGAAGTGCTGGAAAATGAAGTTCTGGGAACGAACACATTGGCGCATTCATGGCTTCAAGCTCGGCGACTGATGAGCAAGGGTGTGCAACGTGATGCCACTGCGGCTCCATACCGGTGTCCAGCTATTCCGCGCCTCTTGCAGGAGAAGTGATAAGCAGGTCTTGGTCGCTGCATCATCCTCAGAAAGGCTTGCCGTGGCGGGCTACTTTCTCACGCCAACTGGCCAAGCTGCTGATTCCAGCCGACATGGGCATGTGATACATCTCACGCCACCTGTTTCTGCACCCTCATACACTGACACTCGTTTATGGCCAGGCGCAAATCAGGCCGTCAAGACAAGGATGTGAGTTGAGCATGCTCCTTGCGACTTTTCTGAACAGTGCTGGGATCTTACAAGCAATCAAGGCGAACCCGGATTCAGGGTTTTAGTCCGCGCGATGTACCAGGAGTCAGTTGCTGCACCATTGCCCAGACCTAGGTACAGCCGGTCAGCACTGTTCCAGGGCATGGGATAGGCTAGCAAAAGAACATGGCTTTGTTAGGGTCTTGATGATTACCCAAACATCGGCGGCAGCCGCTGTGGACACAAGACACATCGTTCAAGCACAAGTCAAGGCTAGCGGCTAGCAAGCAGCCAGCGAGAGGCAAGCATGATGGCGTGACACTGACTAAGTGTCTCCATGTTTCCCGCAGGTCTGCTCCACGAACAGGACTTCAATGCAGCATGCTGGATGATGCGTGAGGGCACTTTGCGCGTCGTCGCCCTTTCCCTCCGCAGCACCCTTTGCGGATGGATTCGTAGGATGGATTCTGAACACGCTTGTTTACGACCGAAACCAAAACAAGCCATGAAGAACACCTGCTGTACATCCCATGGCTATAAAGACGATGTCCTACAGGATCAGACTGAAGCTGGCTTGGTTGAAAACCTCGCAACTTGGAAAAGAGGTTGGGCAAGCTTAGCTGATTGACACGTAGCGATCGGCACTTTCAGCACAGACTGCTGCACGTCATGGAAATCATCTCAGCGCCTTCATCTGTGGAGTTTAGGGTTTGGGCAATTGGGGGTTTGCCAACATTGGGTTTACCCTTTTTGGGGGTTCCTATAATAAGGACTATAGTATATTGGGGTCGGTATTGGGGTACCCAAATTTTGGGAAACTACCAATTGCCCAAACTTCCCAAAGAGTAGACCAATTGAATGCTGCACTCCTCGCAAACGGAATGCTCCTTTCGTATAAAGACCAAAAATATGACACAGTCCTACTCTATGTTGAGGACCATAGTACCCCACCACCACCAAAGAACACTACTCACTACTGCATCGTCGCCTGCAGCCACTTCGAATATGCTCGAATAGGGGCAAGCACAGCAGACTTTGTCTGGAAAGTCTGATGAAATGGCAACTGGTGGCTTATGGGGATGTATAGGGTTTATGGTTTACTTACTGGTTGTTAGGGAATGAAGGATTCAAAAAGAAAGTGGAAGCTACTATACACCATTTGGCCCTGGAAGAACAAACGGCTGCACAGCATGCGACGTTATCTCAGCAGGGGCTAGCCGGTAGCCGGACGCTGAACAAATACTTTCAGATGGAACACGTTTGAAGACGGTAGGCTTGAAAGCACGTTTGGCCGTGTGTACAGCTGCCGGCTGACAGACCTTCGGCGTCATCTCTGTAACCGCCCTTCCCGCCCGACGCACCGAGAGGATACTCCTCACTGTGCCAACTTATGACAAGCCTTCGGTCCAGCGACTCAGCAGGCCAAGGCAAGTACAGGGGGCAACTGAAGTTTGTAACGATTTTCAGGGCATGCAACAATCCACGGTCTGCTTGCAGTTAAGGAAGCAGTGTTTGCGCCTTTTTCTACACTCTACACAGCGAAGGCAGGCTTCTAGAGCACTGGCTCAAAGGTAAGAAGGCCGCTTGTTGTGACTTCCGTCGGCAAAGGCTTTACAAAAATCCATGTTTCCAGGACTTCTGGTAGCTTGCATGTGCCAGCGGTTACACACGGCCACGGGTTCTGCTGTTGAGTCGTAACAAGCGGTTCCTTGCAGGAGTGCTAACAAAACTGTTTTTGAAATTACTTCGGTGCGCGCCCCGTACCGCGGAACGGTCGATCCAGGATTTTGCCGAGCTATAACAACGAGGAAACAAGGAAAGCAATTGTCAGCTACAACCCGTACCCTGTACTGGCCCTCTTACACGAGTTCGCACCCAATGCACCAACAAGCCAGCACGAATTGCGGGCTTGGTGTCTCAGATTAATTTTTCAGTTAGGGCTGTCCAATATTCCTTCATCTCGAATTCGCGGCTTGCGCCGTGCTTGCGCGGATCTTGCGCGAGCTTGCGCGCGAACAGTTTAGCTCACAATGGTTTTCGCACTGGCTCATCACACTAAAACTAATACCATGAGCGTTTTCCAACCCTTGCGCCAACTTTGCGCCGTGCTTGCGCGGAGCTTGCGCGCGCAGGGCTTTTGACAAATTATGTTATACTTTGTTTTCGTGGATCTAAAATTTTAGACAAGGGTTTTCGGACAACCCTCAGTTGAAAAATGACCTTTTAGGAACCGCATATTCGCACTGGCACTTGGGGACTGCTGAGACGAAGGGCGAATGACACATGCCGCATTCTGCCCGGCTTCGTCATCAAGATGCCTCCTCCGCACCAGACAGCCAGACAAGACCAGGATTATGTCACGTTTGATCCATGGACATGAGTCATGTTGAGCTACATTTCATCAAAAAAGCCTATTTCATGCTCCTTATAATCAAACATCCACGTTTCACCTAGTAGGGAAAGCACTTGTCAGCTACAACCCGTACCCTGTACTGGCCCTCTTACACGAGTTCGCACCCAATGCACCAACCAGCCAACACGAATTGCGGGCTTGGAGTCTCATGGGCTCGGGCAGGAAGGCCCAAATGATCCCGGAAGTGGGCCTAAGCGCAACCCAGCGAGAGCGAAAGGTCCTGATCGCGTCTGGGTCAATCGTGCTGTGGTCAGCGAAGCATGGTTGCGCACAGGGCAGGCCACACACAAAGAACCACACAATACAAGAAACAGACGATCCTGGCGAAACACGGCCAGGAAACTAGACAACGTGTCAGTACTCTGCGCACTGCTTAGGTTGCAAGACTGCAAACTGGCATAGGCGTTGGCGCAGGCTACATGACGAGTCTTGTGGGTCAGGCGGCGAGGGTACGGTTGAGACAGCATTTTGGAAGGGTCATTTGCCTGAAAACTAGCAAGTGCTCGCCATATCGACGCCTAGAGGGCCACCTTGGCCGCGGTCACAATCGAATGCGGTTTGATGTGGTTTGACAGCAGCTTTCCGCACTATCGCTGAAGCATGCCTTGTTTTGCTCGGTTGCATGATGCATCAACTAAGATGCACGACGCAAAAGTCGGTCTACTCTGCGACTGAATCTGATCAATTCGGCCAAACCGCCCTGGCAGACTTGACATTGGCATCGTGAAGCTTCCAGGGCCTCTGGACTCAGAACGTGCTGGCATATGTGCTGGCCCCGACTGGAACACGCACAACTCCTCCGAGGGCCTGAACCAAGGCTTTCCCTTTTGAAATAGTTGAGGGCCATGTGCTTGAAGGCCTCCCTGACTGAGAAATGGGAAACTGCACACAGGGGCGTGGCCCGGACCAGTTGCCGGTGGACATGCCTTTGGCCAGGTCGGGATGTTGTATGCGAAAAATCAGTCAAGCAGAGCCAACTAGCATCGCACCCGAAGTGCCTGAGTAGAGGCCGCAAACTCTGCGGGCAGCCGCGCCCAGCCAACACACCGACAGCCTCTGAGCATTAGTTTTCGAATGCTGCTTGTGGGTGAGTGGCACTCGGCTGTGGCACAGCTGTGCCGGCATTTTGGAATGCTCTGCCACTTGACACATTAGCCAGGGCTCAGAAGATCGACAAATCTTAGCGGTGATGGTTGTTGCTTGACATGGTTTGACACTGGCCTTGCATGGCCTTGCGCCCTGAACCACGCCTTGGTCGCACAGCGCATCAGTTAAGAAGCAAGTTTGCTGTTCGAATGACTTTGCCATGCCACCCTGCCAGCCACCAAATGCCAGCTTGTGTGTAGCTGAGTCTTAAAGCTAAGCAAGTGCTCGCCATATCCACGCCTAAAACCCCACCATGGCCCTCGGCCACAAGTGACTGCGGCTTGACATGGTTTGACAGTAGCTTTCCTCGCTATCGCTGAAGCATGCTTCGCTTTGCTCGGTTGTATGATGCATTATATGCATTAGCTAAGAGGCAGCGAGCAACAGTCGGTCTGGGTCCAAAGACAACAGCGCATGCTCTCCACTGCAACTGACGGAAGCAGACCTGACCGACAATCTCTAACCACGTACAACCTCGCCGGAGGAAAAAAACACGTGTGGGAGAAAAAGCCCGGCCCAGTGGCCTCCACCGACACAACCGCGAGTCTTTAATATCCAACCGCTGGAACAGAGAAATG
>CAJNIZ010010568.1:0-12024 GCA_905231905.1 Symbiodinium pilosum | reverse complement strand
AAAGGACACGCCCCCCGCCCAAACAGCAAAAAAAAAAACACGCCCCCCGCCCAAACAACAAAAAAAAAAACACGCCCCCGCCCAAACAGCAAAAAAAACAACGCCCGAAAAGCCCAAACAACAAAAAAGACCAGACAACAAAAAAATGAACACTCTTGCCCAATTCTTTTTCTTTTTTCTTTCCTTCTTCTTCCTTGTCGTGTATTACGCTTGCATCAGTAATGACAATTATTCTAGCACCAAGCTGGTAACCACAAATGCATGCGGATTCCATGCTTGTGCCTGAACCGTCGCCATTTTGGTTACAGCTGGTGCTCTTGCTCGGAACATCAGTTCCATTTCTCATTGTTGGTGCTGCCATTGTGCTTCTTGAGTGGTCCTCTTGGGATACCTCGTGTCATCATTGTTGGTGTCCAGGTGCTCGCCTGATGTAGAAGACGACGATATCGCTGGTGTGTTCAAGATGAGGTCCTCGGCTTCACGCAGAAAGCCGGCCAGAAATTCGCCTCGAAGGCGAGACTTGATAACGAGGAACAAATCGTTGAGGGCGAGGTCACAAGCCTCACGATGGAAGTCACCAACCTTGCGGGTGATGTGCTGGATTGATTTGTTATCAGACAATGTTGTCCTCGTTCGAGAAGCTGGTGCACTTGCCGTTGGTCTGATGTGCTAACGATGGCGAACCAGCACCTCATCGAGCGGAACCCCAACATCGAGCCCTACCCGGCTTGGGATCAGTTGCCGGCAACAACAATGCGTGAGTGGGCCATCTTCTCTGGGCAGAACATCACGGCGAGTGAAATGGTGATACCACCGCTGAGTATCACCAGTGAGATACCGGAACACCTCCCGGATGTCATCCCCTCAGGTTTCACCGTACCAGATTGCCGAGTCTGCCCGGATGTTTGCTCTCGACAGCGTTGCCGGAGACCTCTCTGTGACTGCGTCCATCCTGATTTTATTGATTTTTCTTGGGTCCCTCTTAATGCACCATGTAGGAACTTCTTTAGGGGCCATTGCACCAGGGAACATTGTGAGAATGTTCATGGTAACACCTTTGCAGCAGCCGTCCATGCATCATACTTGCAGCACACCCGACAACGACCTCGGCTCATCTTGAACTACATCCAGGCGGCAAGGCGCTTCGAGGTCGTCACTAAGCTCCATGTTCACAGGGGACATCATGGCGGCCCGCAACTTTGTGTTCGGGATGAATTGGACGCAGTGGGCGACAGCAGAGGCGTACTACCGGTACATCCAAGCGGGCGGCACACCGGCGCCGGACACCAGAATGTCCAGAGGCGGCGCAGGTCGCCGCACCGGACGTGGCAGATCACCAAGCGTCCGACGATCCGGCGGATATGCATCGTCTCGCACCAGTACACCAACGAGGACGAGCACACCTGCACGGGCAGCATCTCCCACACCAACCCTCTCTGGACACATGTCGATGAGCTCAACCTCGGCACCGTCATTTGGTCGCAGCATACCCGAGCCAAGTAGCTCAGAGCCACCCACCAAAGCAGCACCTACCAAGGCAGCACCGCCACCATTTGTACCGGCGAAGATTCCGCCGACGTCACTGCGACAGTCCTCACCACACAACAAGCAACCACGATCACCACCACGGCCGTCATCACCCACAGCTAGGCTGATTCAAGAAGCTTGCGGCGCATCTTCGGAGACCTCACCCACACCAGTGCCCAAGAAAGCACCGCCACCGTTGCCGGAGGATGATGACGACGACCTGACACCAGGCAAAGCTCCGCCGGCCCAGGTGAACGTGATAGCCCGCACCATTGCATCGGGCAGGAAAGCACCGCCGCCACAGCCAACCTCGCAGACAGTGACACCACCGGTGCAACAAACACAGCCAGCCCCGCAGCAGGACTATGACCCGTGGAACGACCAGGACGACCACGTTGTGGAGATCTTCACCCCAGCCACGAGCATAGCTAGAGCACCATCGCCGGCAAGACACCACAAGACATGACTGCCCAGCTCCCCGGTTGGCAGCACCACACTTGATGCCATAACCCAGCACCACAACGTACACTCCATGGCAAGAATCTTTCAGCCCACCTCCACCTTGTCCACCTGCACCCCTGCCAGTGGTACCACAACCCGTGCAGACACTGCAAGCCGTGATGCTACAACACACGGCAGAGATGACGCCACGCCCCATTCCATCAGCGTATATGGGAACTTACCACGACGGCAGGCCAGGCCCATCAAGTTTAGTGCCCATCCGGTCCACAGTGCCCACATCCGTCGATGGCGGCCCCGCGCCACCAAACTCTATGTTTCCGGCAACATAGGGGTTCAATGGCAACAATCTGCCATACCGGGTGGCCACCATACACCAGCATTTGCCAGCTTTGCCCCCCACTCCACCACGGGAGATCCATCAGTTCCCACCTGGCAATTACCCTTACCTGGCGTTTGCCGAGGATGCGCCACGGTTCATCAACACGTCGATGATGGTGGCGATGGAATCCGCGTTGGACTACGATCTGGTGGGCTCCCGAATGACAGTCTTCGGCCTCATCATGGACGCACCGAATGGCTACAGACCCCAGCAGGGAGTCGAACGGATCCTGTGGATGCCTTTGCCATCCCCGGGAACAGATGTGCTCACCTTGGTGACACAGTCATACATATGGTCCCTCATGACCGGCGCCATCTCACAAGCGGGCCACCGCAACGCGGAGAACTGCTACAACGTCTTACGAGACTTCATGACCTTCGCAGTGTACATCCGAAGGTTCGAGCAGGGATACCAGGCGGCGGACAGGTGGACCACCGTCATCAGCGATGCCATCCTGGATTGCTCGTGTTACATGTTGCCGCTCAATTGGCGACAACGCTTCTCCAACGACTGGCGCAACCACGTCTACGCCGCCGGACAGCCGTCGCGCCTCTATTGGCGCCGTGGTTCCTGAGACGACATTGTAGAGTGACATCGTGACTTGCCGCCTAGGCGAAGGGTCACTAGTCACAAGAGAGCATTAGTATGGATCATCTTCTTGCTAAGACGGGGGCTTGCCGCCTAGGCGAAGGGCCCGCCGGACACCACGTAGCATCCATCACCAAGCAACCTTTCACCTTGGAGAGGTAGTGTTCGTACCTTGTCAGGAGCGCACCAGGGATCACCTGGCACACCAAGTATGCAAAAGCCCAGCTTTTGATTGATTGAGTGCCACGCAAACATGTTGCTCATGACAGTTCCACATGTCTCAGTTGTAGGCGAGCCGCAGTCCAGCATGTTACGTGCGTAACATGGGCCTGCTGCGAATGACAATGACCAGCTTGGCCCGGCATGTTATGCGCCGTAGCTTAACATCAGTGACAATAAGGGCCCCCATATCCCATCATAAACGCTCGTCATGGCTGCACCATCCCCGAGCTCCGAGTCGACCGGCTACATCCATGCCTATGCCCCAGAGCGTGCTAAGGCCATCTGGAAGGTGCACAGCGCGAAGCTCAAAGCTTTTGAACACATCGCATAGCGGACATCCTTGGAGAGAGCGTGGCCTCCGGAGCACCTTCCCAGGCCTCGTGCAGAAGTGGATTGATAGGCTCACCGAAGGGGCGGCCACCGACATGCCGGACCCGGTGGGGAAGACGGCCATAGACACCATGAAGCGTGCGGAGCAGTACCTCGCGCACCTGCAATGTTCCATGGACAACGAAGCCCGCGACAACTGCCTGGACTGCACGTTCTGCGGTGCATGGTTTCCAGCATACTGGTTGTTGGATATCACCCCACGAGGCACAGCAGACTGGCGCAACAACTATTACAGATGCTGCTTCCAGCGCGTCAGCGGGGACAACGATGACTACTACTGGTTCGCATTGCACACATCGTTGACACCACCTCCACCCCAACCGCACGGACTAAAACCACGCGGACCGCACCTCAGTGGCCAACTTGGACGCCGACTCTGACTATGACAACTACCCCAAGCGCTGGGTCATCGCCTTGGATCAGGACTCACCCCACCAGCGTCGGCTCTACGTCGAAGCGTTCCTGGTCCGAGCGCAAACTTCGCTGGGCACGTCATGCGGTCATTCCTCGACCAACAACCCCAATCAGTCCACCGTGCTGGATGTGGACACCTGGTACAAACTTTGCCAAAAGGTCCAGCCAAAATTTACGAGGAACACCCGGAGTACAACAAGGCGGAGGTCAGGACACAGGTCCGAGCCCGGACCCTCGCCCTTATGGACCAGTTCACCGCGGACATTCGAGAATCATAAAAGCGTTCCAACTGACACGAGGACACCATCAAGTCGGCCCTGGACCCCGATTGGGACCGCCATGCCTTCTTCGAGCGAGTCGGGGCGGACCACCGTAGCACCGAATGGGCGTCAACAATCACGGCCACCATGCAGCAGCACTACATCTGCCGCAAGATTGGCTGCCAGGCAACGCGCCCATCTCGCAACAACCTCACTGCCTCAACCCCTACCGGCCGTGGATTCAACAGACGAACCTGCGGCAGCCAGTCCCAGGATCCGGCAACACCAGCTACTTCCTCTACCTCACCGAGTGGGAAAAGAAGGACGAGGACCGGCTGCTGCAGAACCTCAAGCTGGCGACACTTCCTCACCCAGGCCCTCAAGGATGTAGCCAACAAAAATCAGCCTCTGCCGTACTTCGCAAGGGAGACGTGGCCGAGGAACAGCATCTTGGAGATCAACTCCCGCAACCTTGCCGGCGCGAACCCACCATACCGCCTGGACCTCTTGCCAACCGAGCGGTACCCCGACAAGTTCTTCCGCGAGGAGTTCAACCAGCTCGACACATCGCGCAACTATGGCCTGCTTGAGTACTTCAATGATCCACCTTTCTATGACATGACCACCTACACCTATGAGGCCGGAGTCACCCAGATCATGACCTCCGCCTGCGCCTCGTGGAGGACTACGCCGAGGGCAGACTCCGTGGCGCCGCCAAGAGGAGCGCCTCAGCCATGGAGACCTAAAGGGTCGACATCAAAGGGATTACCGCCTGCCGAAGGTCTCTAGTTAGTACATCACATTACACCAGCAGGGTGTGGCTCCAGCATGGGATTGCCGCCTAGGCGAGGGTATCAGGAGCAGGTCTAATGGATCATCACAAGATGGGCCACAGATTGCCCTTTGCCCAGTTGATGTAGACCCTCATCGGGTCCAACGTGGACATCAGTTTTCCTCAGAGCACCTTGGAACATCCCGGAAAAACAGTGTAACATCATGCATACTTGGTAGGGCCGTTATGGCTTGGAGACAGCACATGTTGTTATGACAGACACCGGCTGTTATGGCCTCAAGGAACGTAGGAGCAGATCGGCCTTGAATACCCTGGTTGTGTTCATCGCGGTAGCTCAGCATGTTCATATTCAGAGACGTACTGGCACAACTCAGGGCCGCCGACCTCACACACTTGGCGCCTCGATTGGTCGACCAGGGCGTCCGCAACACCGACCAGACGAACAGCCTCACGCCGAGCAGATCCTCGCCGTGGCCAACGAGATACGGGACCTCGAGGCCTTCTGCCACCTCCTCGGACGGCCCATCCCCAGAAGGACAACAGAGCAACCGTGGACGGCGAGACCTACCCAACGTGGTTCCATCGTCAAGGGGATCCATCATTGGCGCTATGGCGGCAACTACACCGGAGATGCAACAAGAGGCCATTGGGCAACCTGAGTCCCACGTCTGATGGCATGGTTGAGTAGTTCCAGGTGGTGGAGACGCTGGGCGCAACCTGAGTCCCACGCCTGAAGGCGTAGTTATCATGCAAGTGGGACAATGGGAAAAACATTACCCCGATAAATTGTTGTTTTTCCCATTCTTCTTCTTGTTAGTTTACAACGCGGTAGGCATTGGTTCCAGAATCATTCGCCAAAAGAGACATACACAAGGTATGAGAAATGCACAAGACACTAATTACCCGAACAATAGAACAAGAGCGAGCACACTACATCACTCCCCTGAACTCTTGTGGCGAGTCTGCTCAATTGCTTTCCAGTCAACCAGCTTATGTGGTCGTCTCATAAGAATAGGACCTCTGCGCAGAGACAAACCTAGTTCAAGTGAGGGTTGTTCTAAAACCCTTGTTNNTTGTTTTGTTTTTTATAAGCCGAGTTCATATCATGGGTTCCCAGTGTTGATTTCCTGGCGCGCGAAAGACGCGCGAAAGCGCGGCGAAAGCTCCGCGAAAGGTCTTGCCATAGGGGTATCTGAATGTATGTCTTGAATGGCTGAGATGAGCCTTTCCAGGTTTCTTTGGCAGCGCAAGAAGTTCCTGATTTGCAGAGTTTCTGCTCCAGCCTGAGCCCACGTAAGTATGGTTCCAGCGACTCCATCGCTTTGCGGTATCCGCACTTGTAGCGGTAGTGTGAGCCGCTCAGGGGTAGTCTTGCAATGTTCCTTGGCTAAGCATCACAAAGCCTTTCTGACTCGTGCGAAGTCTGGCGTGTTGACCTGGGCATTCTGCACCCGCGGTGCCCCGGAGTTGGCCAAAAAAAACTTAACAGTTTTGCTGGAAGAGCCCAAGGAGGAGTTGCAAAGGGAGCCGGTTTGTGAAGCTCAGCCAATTGAAGATGCCAGTCTGGAGGCAGAGCCAGCTTCTGGAGGGGTAGCAAGCCACGAGGAGCCAGACGGGGATGAAATCAAAACACCCCAGAAGCAGCGTGGGGACCAGAAGCCAGAAGAGGGGACGCCAGTTAAGCGAGATGCTGCATACTTCGGATATGGGACCGAGCGCATTCGTAAAAGGGCCAATTTTGGAGGAACACCAAGAACCCTGATCGAGTGCGCAGTCTGCGATATTGAACGAGATTCGAGTTTCCGCGGGACGCTTGGCTTTGCAGCAGGGAAGGCTTTTAGTTCAAGACCCCTGAGGCGTAAATGCAACCAGGGCGATGACCAACCCAAAAGGCCTCAGATCTAAAACTGTCGACGCAGGAATGTTTGCAGCTTGTGCGAGAATGAGATGCGCAAGCGTTGGTGCAGGCGCTACCTGGAGTTGACCCCTAGCCAGCGGCAGGAAACTGGGTTTGGGTAGCATTCTTGTGTTAGTGACGGTTAGTGGGTTACATAAGATTGGGCTCAGTGAGTACCATGGGATCATGTTTGGAAAGGACATCGCGGCAGCATCACGTGCCCTCCGCGCAGAGCGCATGGCCGCCAAAGCCGAGAAGGAAAAACCAACATGTGCGGACCAACGCATGGCAGAGCTTATCGCCGTGGCAGTGGCCAAGCATATGAAGCAGTAGGCACGGTTGTGTCTCCGAGGGGTTCTAGGGGAAGCAACGCTCACAGCATGGCCAACATTCCTTGTTGTGTGTTGCATTGTAAATGATTTGCTGGGCGTGGCGAACACGCGTAGCTCCTCTTCCAGGGGAGGCCATCTTTCAAACGACTGATGGAGAGTGCGCCTGGCCGACTCAGAAACACGTACAGCAGGACTGCTGGATTCTCATAGTCTTCCCAGATATTTTTTTTGGAAGGGCCCACTACAAACCTAGGATAATCTACGTGGTATAATTAAGTATGTATATATATATGTACATTTTCTATGCTAAGCTCAGCTACTTGCGTGGAAGCCATGTGACGGGCCGCAAACCCTAAACCCTAAACCCCAAACCCGAAACCTCAAACCCTCAACCCTAAACCTTAAACCCCAAACCCTAGACCCTAAACCCTAAACCCTAAACCCGAAGCCTAACCCTTCAATCCCAACTCCCAAACCTTTGAAGCTGTAATTCTCAAAAGCTGTGCCTCTGCGCAGTTGTTTTGCCTTGGGTTCGCCTTCTTGATTCGATGCTAATGTCAGCTAGTTGTATGGATGTTCCCTAGTCATCTTTCTATTGTGCGTGGAGCAGCCCGCAGGAATTGAGCTGTTCACCCGGCAATTGCAAAGAAGTTTCCCGGTAATAGCAAGAGAGAGGTACCCTCAATGATGTGAGCCTTCGAGATGGATCTTTACATGTTAGTCCCGGTTACGTTTCTGAACATTTCCTAGAAAATCCTAGCTATTCATATGGAATACTCCCGAGTGATTTGAACCCCTAAAGGCATTTGTATGACAATTATCCTGGAAATCCTAGCGACTTGTATGAGAATGGTTTGCGCTGTTGACACGCACCTTCCCCTGGTAGTCCGAGCTACTTGCAACAAAAAATCACATTAATCCTAGCCATTTATATGGAGTATTCCCGATTGATCTGCGTTGTTGAGATGGAAGATCCCATACTATGCCAAACAGTTTGCATGACAATTGTCATAGAAATCTTAGTCATGTATATTTGAATGGCTTGAACTGTTGAGATGCACTTTCCCATGGTCGTCCTAGCTACTTGCAACAAAAAATCACATTGATCCTAGCCATTTATATGCAGTACTCCCGATTGAAGGTCCCATGCTATTCCAAGCAGCTTGTATGAGAATTGTCGTTGAAATCCTAGCGATTTGTATGAGAAGGGTTTGAGCTGTTGAGATGCACGTTCCCATGGTCGTCCTAGCCACTTGCAACAAAAAATCACATTAATCCTAGCCATTTATATGGAGGATCCCCCAATGATGTGAGCAGTTGAGAGGGAAGATCCCCTACTATGCCAAACAGTTTGCATGACAATTGTCATAGAAATCTTAGTCATGTATATTTGAATGGCTTGAACTGTTGAGATGCACTTTCCCATGGTCGTCCTAGCTGCTTGCGAGAAAAAATCACACTGATCCTAGCCATTTACATGGAGTATTCGTGATTGATCTGAGTTGTTGAGATGGAAGGTTCCATGCTATGCCAAACGGTTGGTATGAGAAATTGTCATAGAAATCCTAGCGATTTGTATGAGAAGGGTTTGAGCTGTTGAGATGCACGTTCCCATGGTCGTCCTAGCCACTTGCAACAAAAAATCACATTAATCCTAGCCATTTATATGGAGGATCCCCCAATGATGTGAGCAATTGAGAGGGAAATTTGGATGCTAAGGCTATATACCGGTATGGGAACTTAATAGCAATCAGGGCTTGCAGGGGGCAAGAATGACGTGAGCCATTGAGGTGGCATTTCCCAGGCTACTTAAATGAAAACTTCGCAGTTACCGTTCGCAGACAGAAGATCCCGAAATGACTTGAGCCATGGTCATGTCATTTCCATGATGCAAATTACAAGCAGAGATCCGTAGGCGCAAAATTTCAGACTGCACGACGAATTGCGCGAAAGGTCCGCGAAAGCTCCGCGAAAGCGCCGCGAAAGGACGAAGTGCCTCACCAAGCCATCGGGCCACCCTGTGTGCCGGACGTAATGTCTATAGCAGCGCATTTTGAGAGATGGCTTGCAGATGGCCAGCCTTTTGAGAAAAGGCCCGAACGCGACTTGTCCATCCCGAACGCTATCAACTCGGTATTATGGAGCAAATTGGTAACACATGCCCGCAGTACAGTGCTAAAGTCGTTGTCAAAGGAGCTGGAGCAAGCTGCCAAACAGCACGGCCAGACTTCCAAGGACGCGGTGAAAAGATGGAAAGAAGCAACTGCTCGCAAGTTCTTCTTTGTCCTTCCGGAGGCACTGCAAGATGAGCTAACAGACGCAGGGCCTGCGCTGCGATCCGGCCTAATGGATGAAGCCGCTGCTCGCGTGCTGCGTGTTGAGTGGACCAGGCCGGACACAGCTGCGGAGCCTGCAAGCTCATCTAAGACCTGTTGGCCCGAGGAGGAGGCAGCCAGCTCCAAAGCAGCCCGGAACACAGCTATGCAGCGCCGCAAAATGGCAGATGATTTGGTTGCGCGCGTTGTGGAGGGTGCCAAGAGTGCAGACGATGCCATGGCAGTGATGACGCTCGTCCAGAAAAGGTTGGCCAACCTATATCGGAGAGTCGGAGAGTGTTCCTGCAGACAGTGGCTGCAAGACGTGTCAGCGCGTTGCCCCAGCTTTAGCAGCATATCGTAGCACGTTGTCCGGAGCTCCCCTGCTGAAGTTTGACACTGGCGTGGCTTTGTCCGCAGGCACATCGCGCCGAAAAGTGCGATTGTGGGGATTACCTATCTCCAAAGAAAAATGGCAGCAAGCCAAGGGAAAACGCTCTGGTGAAGATGCAAAATCCAAGCGTGGCCGCCCTAATGTCATGCAGAACCCGGCTCTGGTGCAGATGGTTGTGGAGTGCATAATGCAACACACCCAAGAGAGCAGCGTGTGGTTGCAGGCAGAAGGGCGCCACGCGCGGGTATTGACATCATCCCTGTTGCGTGCGTACTGGGATGCAGGCTTGGCTGCCTCCATGGGATGGAAGCAGTTTCACCGCATCGTTCGCGTGAAGTGCAAGTGGGCGATTCGTCCCTCTCGCAAGACAGACTATTGCGACTATTGTCACTTGTTTCAGTCTTCCATTGTCCCAGGCTTGGAGCGTTTGATGGCCGAAGCTTCGGAAGCGCTCCAGAACATACTGCCCAATTACCTCAATGCATATTCTCCCCCGCAGAGTGCGGATGCCATTGATCAGTGCGACGCGTTGAGCCGCTACATTCGACAGCATCCAGATGCCAAGCAAGCTGAGCGAGCCCAGGCCTTGAAACGGAAGGAGCAGCAAGACCTCCATGAGTTGGAGGCCAAGATTGCTCATCAGATGGCGTGGGAGCTCAAGGTTGCTAAAAGCTACCAATGGCACAGGCTGGTGGCAACGCGTCAATCACAGAGCTGGGAAGCCGAGGTGGAGGGGCTCACAGACGGGCAGGTGCTGCTTTGGAGCGACTACAAGCAGAATCTCACAGTTCCCATGGCGCGCACGGAAACCGGGGAGATGTTCTATGGAACAGCGCGCATGGAGATGACATGCTGGGGTTGCCTTCTGTTTCAGAGGCAGGGCGCGACATTGGTGACAAAGCATGTCATTGTCCTGTCTTCCATCATCGAGCGCAGTTCCTTGGTGTCCAACCTGCTGTACCAAGAAGCAGCCAAGCACATCGGTAATTTTGCCACGGTGAATGAGATTTTGGTTTGGGCGGATTGTGGCCCCCATTACAAAAGCTACGAGCATGTTGCTGGATGGCTTGGGGATTGGGTGGAATCATCCACTCCACGAAAGGTGCGCCTGTCATACTTTGGAGAAAAGCATGGAAAAGGCCAGGTGGATGGGCTTTTTGGTCGAATCGAAGGTTGGTTGAAAAACTACCTCAAAAAGCCAGGCTCCCGGATAGCGTCTATCGATGAAATGGAATCTGTCCTGCGCGCAGAAGCCACCAGAGCCATGTCGGCAGAACCTGGTGTGCAGTTCGTGGTAGTTCGTTGGGAACCGGAGCAGAAGCCACCAACGACGTGGCTATTGCCTTCCCCGGAGTTCCAGATATCGAAAACGTATTGTCTTCAGCTATTGCCAGACAATCCACGCGTGCACATACGAACCACGGCAATTGTAGATTACACCTTCAGTGAGATGGTGGGCGATGGAGGCACACGCTCATACCCCAAAGTTGAGCAAGCGGTCATCAAGGACCGTGCTTGGCGGCGTGGATATTTCTCCACAAAACGCTGGGATAGAAAGCCTCCTGAGCAGGGTAAGCAGGATTCTGTCATGACCCGGTTTGAGGAGCACAAGCGTCGCAAGTTGGAGGCCCCTGAATTGGAGAATCACTGGGAGCGCTCAGCTAGAAAGCAAGCCAATAAATTGCTGAGACGGCGCAATAGGTGGCAAGTCATGAAAGCAACAGCAACTGGCGCAAACAACAGCTCTTCATCCAGCAGCTCAAGCTCTTCCACCAGCAATTCCTCCGGCTCCGCCTAAGCTTGCATGCTTTCGTGATTCCAGCGCATGAAAACTCTCCCGAACCTAAATTGGGATTGCGCAACGAATATATGAGCCATAATCTAAACTCCTTCAAGGGGGTTGTGTCGGGGATTCTATAGGGTTCCTGCTGAAATGCATCCTTCTTGAGCAGGCATGTCTTGTATCTTGTTGGCTCTAGGCAGCACAGTTTAAGCCTTGAGCATGTTTTTCATAGTCTTCAACACAATTCTTCAAGTAGTGTAGCTGTCCC
>CAJNIZ010010567.1:1027-12026 GCA_905231905.1 Symbiodinium pilosum | reverse complement strand
ACCCCCCTCCCCCCCCCCACCCCCCGGCCAACCCAAATTCCAAAAGTGGCATGCCTTCCACGGCGGCGAAAAGCTCGAAGGCCTAGAAGTTCCAGTATGCGCCAAAGTCCTTTATCAAACTCAAGGAACAATATTCATCTGAGAAACCCCTAGTGCCAAGATTGTAGCTCTTCAGTTTTTCTATCCGCGGGTTGTCAGATGGATGGTCTTGTTTGGCGCACGCTCAATATTAGGGCCGCATACTATGATGGGAGACCGAAAGGGGCCACACTATACAGAAAAGCCAACAGAGGACCACACATTTAATGATCCCCCACAATCATTCCTGCGAAAAAATCAAATGAACATGTTGGAAATCAAGGAGAATCGTGTGACTCTTTATCATGACCCTAATGCAGCTACCTCAGAACCGCCCAATTCATTATGAGAACCTTCAAAAGACATCGTCCCGGTCGAACAGTTGAACTTATATCAGTTGGGGATGTTGCTAGTGAGGGAAATTGAGGTGACCATGTACGATCCCATCCCTGCGAATGTGAACAAGGATCCTGGATATAAGCCCTTCATTACAAATGTTAAACACCCCGTCCCCCCGCCCCCACCCCTAATTTTTTAAATATTTGCATGTGAGATCTCATGTAATGGGGAGCCGGCTTTAAAATTAGGGGTAGGGGGGCTGTTTGAGATTATTATAAACAAAGAGATGAATCATTTTAACTTCGCAACCTGCAACAGCTGGGCTCAAAACATCGGTTTCGTGCCACGCTTTAAAACGGATCCATACCCTACTTGGATGTTGGTGGGACTTCGCAACCCGTTAAGTTATTATGCCCTAGAGTATGGATGATCTCGTCATGATGTCATGAAATAAGCCTTCGCCAAGGTATGGAACGAGGGGTTCAGATAATCCATACCTTCGGGATCGGGAGTCTAGGTTGGCCCCTAACACCAATTGAAACATGTTAGTATATATGGTCCCCTATGTCCCCTATTAAGGCCATTAAGGAAAATATTAAATATCCCAAGGGCCTACCCAGGGGTGTGAAAAGACAAGCAGTCCGTTTCCGTACAATCTGCCGAAAGGTCTAGGGTTTAGGGTCTAAGGTCTAGGGTTTTCAGGTTTAGGGTTTCATAATTTCCCCACCGCGCCCCTAAATCCTAAATCCCAAAGTTAAAGCCATGGCCCCGAAACCCACGTACCTCTTGCTTGGGTAACTTGCTTTGTATACAGAAGATGCTGGCCATACAGCTGGGGATCCTAAAAACGGGGTAGGGTCTTCAAGGGTCCATAGAAGCCCATCAAACCTTAAGCTTTAACCTAAACCCTAAACCCTAAACCTCCCTAAACCACCCTAAACCCTAAACCTGAACCCAGGCGCTTCCCCCTTCGAAGCAAAAGCAGAAAGGGCCCGCCGCTGGGGGGCGCAGGCGGGAGACGGCCAAAGCCTGAGTTGCTTTTACGGAACCCTAACCCCCCCAGAGGGTCCACGTACCCAATATTTAGGTACTTGGGTTTAGGGTAATAGTATTTATAGTATAGGTTTGGGTAAGTATATGATTATTGGGTACTTGGACCCTTAGGGCCCTAACTTGAATACACGGTTTTGAGTTTGGGCTTGTTGCCAATTAGAAGGGAACCATGTTATAATACATCTGTATTCTAGCAACTTGTTCTAGACTCCTTAGCCATATTGCTATGTATCCTTGTGGCACTTTAGCTGCCTTGAATTACACTCCTTAGCTATGCTCCTATACATCTGTATTATGATGCCTATTCCAAACTCCTTAGCCGCACTATTTCCGTATGATGGTACAGTATCCTAAGCTCCTCATTGGCAACCCAAAAGCAGCCATCCGAGGGATGGTCTGCCAAGCCGATGAGCTTCTGGTTCCTTGGGATGAGGGTTTGGGGTTTAGAGTTTCGGGGCTTAGGGTTTCGGGTTTAGGGGTTGAGCGTTAAGATTTTTTCAGGGTTTAGGGATTTTTGGGTTTAGGGTTTAAAGTTCAGGGTTAAGGGTTTAAGGGTTTAGGGTTGAGGGTTCAGGGTATACTGGCCTTCGGTTAGTGGATCCTGAAAGTAGTTCCGATATAACCCATTATAGTACTCTCCATTTTCTTTTCCATCCTTCTAAACCCTACACCCTAAACCCTATATAACACCCCACCCATCATAGTGGTTACCATTTTCTTTTCCATTCCTGCATTCCCAGCTAACCCTAGGCCAGTATAGGAAAGAGGGGGACTGGCGGAAGGATTGGTTCAGGGTTTTAATGTCTATGGTTTAGGAGTTTATAGGGGATGAGGCTTGCTGTGGGGTATGAAGGGGGGTGGGGGTCCCGAAATTGTTTCTTGGGGCGTACCAAAATTGAGGATTATGGTATGTGGGGCTCTATTATGGTTTAGGGGTTGTGGTCTGTGGTTTAAGGTATTAGGTTCAAGAACATCGTACACGGTATAGGTTTAGGGGTATGGGTACCTCCGGCAAAAGTCGAACAATGTAATGCGCTCTTCGGGCCATGATTCGCATCTAATGAAAGAAACATATCCTGGCACCAAAGCTGCAAATACTAAAGGAGTGGAGAGTAAGCATCTACACAACAAACATAATACTGACGTCAGCGAGGTTGGACATCCGATATCCGCAGTCTTGTTGGTTCGTCGCACACCAGCAACAGCAGTAGCACCCTGACCAGCACGATCATCATAACACCACCACACTAGAATTGGCCGCGCCATGTCTCTGAGACACGGTTGATGCAAAATGTCTTTCTTGTACCATCCTGAACCCAAATGCCGTAGACTTTGGAGGTAACGATCGGAAGCCATGTCAGTTTCCCAAAGCACCCAAAGTTCCTATATTGTATACAGTAGGGTTTCTATACTAGGTGTTAGTAATATGGTTTGGGTTAGCACCGCCTATATAGGTACTTAGGATCCTTTGGGTTTGGGGCAGGCCAACTGGAACCCGCAGCAAGTCACGGATACTCTGGAGCCTTCTGCCAGCTCTCCGCGTCCCGTTCCTGAAGTGGAAAAGTGATTATGCAGGGGCTACACAAGGCTTCTATATGGTAATGTAGGGGGCATATTGGGATTATGTAGTCATGCAGGGATGTATCGGAATTACAATATAGGGCTCAGAAAGAATTGGAAGGGTTGTGTAGGCTTGAACGGGGTTATGCTATATCATAGAAGATTTGAATATAGGGCTTGTAAAGGGATATTGCGCAGAGGATCGATAATCCAATGGAAAAGACAATGTACAATGACATGGAAACTTTTATCATGTCTGGAATTATGGAGATTTGGGTTTGGGGGCCCGCCCTAACAAGGATTCTAATATTTTGGGGCTATATCGAGTCCCCGATTTATTCAAACTACCAAATAGCGCCAGCATGTTCAAAGATACCAGGGTGTTTGTGATTGCATATCAGTAACTTCACAGGGGCCCCATTGCTACCGCCCATAGGTGCTGTACCGCGATGACCTTGCATTACACATGGTTTCGGGTATAAGGTATTGCATAAAAGAAAATGTGGATTGCCAACTGCCCCGGCTGCTTGCGCACAACACTTCTGTTTTCTACCTACCCTAAGGGTCCATGTACTCAATAATTGGGTACTTGGTATTTGGGTAATGGTAATTATAGTATTGGCTTTGGGTAAGTATATGGGTGGTTGTCAAAATTATGGTCCCTTTTTGGATCCCTATTATAATACAGCACCTTATAGTTAGGGTACCCAAAAAGGGACCATAATTTTGACAACCACCCATATGATTATTAGGTACTTGGACCCTTAGGGCTACGTGCTGTAACGACAAGGATGGACCTGAAAGGCACCGCAAGTTCGCCTTCTCGAGGGTCCTCCTTCCGAAGGGTCCAGGTGCCAAGGGTAGGCAATTACGTCCCAAAGTATATACCATTGTGGATCCACTATGGGCTATTAGACCCTAAATTAAGGTACCCTTAAGGTCTAATTGCCCATAGTGGATGGAGGAAATCTTCCACCGCCTGCAGGACCTGAAGTCTCGAAAACCGTCGGATTTATGGGGTAATATTGGGATAATGGAAAATCAAATGCAAACTACTATAATAGGGTTATATGAGGTTTAGGGTTTCGAGGCCCTAGGTGGTGCGCGTTTTCCTGCATCGACAGAGGGAACCTTGATTACCGGGCCTGTTGGGAATCTGGAACTACAGTCCGGAACCTCATCCTCAGACCCTTAGCAAAAGGCCATCGCTCCAAATCCCCAAAAAGCCAAATATCAGACAGTTTTATGGTTCAGGGTTGAGCTGAGCCCTTCTCCCGACCCTAGAACATTTGATACTGCCGCCACCCTGGAGCAGTCGGACGTAAGATTCTTGTGCAGGCGTAGTATTGTGATTATTACAGCTACCATAGGAGGGACAGTAAATAGTCCCCCTTAAGTAAATAGAATATGGAATTGCCCAGTATCATCACAGGAGACTATAGAACGAGGGTAAACCTCCTCAACCCGACACTCTCCGAGGCTCGCATCGCTGCTGCGGAAGAGGATCTCCAACGCACGCCTCAAAGACTAACATGTCGAGGATCCAGCCAAACATGTTTGTCTGCTTAGACATCCTGTGTCAACAGCTCTGCTCTTGTGGACTGTAGACAGAAGGACCCAAAAAAGCATGCTTAATTTGAAGGTTCCCGAAATGGGTGCTCTACACGGCTTCAATTCAAGTGTTATGGGTTCAGGGAATGATTCGAGTCTAGGACTCTACATCTATGAGATAGCCGGCGTCTCATCCAGAATGAGTTTACGCAGGTTGCACAGCATGAACCTCTAGCCTCCAGTAGGTCGGGGCTGACCCCAGATTTACATGCGTAGAGCTTGAGACCATAGTCCAGACTCCATGTTAGAGGTCTAGCAGGTGCTGCAAGCAATGCTGCCGTTGACTTCGTCAAGCTCTGCCCAAAAGAACCCCGACGACTAAACAGGACAAAGCAAACTCCAGAGTCCTCCTAGCTGCTCACCAAACTCAGCCCAACAACTGAACCCCAACCCTATACTGCTGGGTTCCCCCCCACACACCCCCCTAACTTCAACTAGGCCTGAATGAAGAGGGAACCTGTGGGGTGTGGGGGCAGAGTAGTTTGGGGCCAGGGGGGAAAGGGATCAGGGGAACTCATGATAACCGCGAGGCGTTTGGCATCCCTTGGGGCTTAGTGTTTAGGTGATAGGGGAACCCCGCGACTCCTTGTCCCACGTAGCCCAGAGGGTCCGAGTACTCAATAATTAGGTACTTGGGTTTTGGGTAATAGTAATTATAGTACAGATTTTGGATAAGTATGTGACTATTAGGTATTTGGACCCTAGGGTATGTGAATGGAAAATATGTGGGTCCCAACAGGGTTGCCATGGAACTACTTCTGGATCCAATCCCTACATCAAAAACCCTATGAATAGACTACACAACTGCAGGGACGCTTCGGGCTTTCTTCCATCACACCTTGAACTCCAAACCTCAAACCCTCGCACTCTTATAGAAATGTCAACTGCTGATACCTGCAGGCCAGAAGCAGGTAGAAACGTGTTCCAGGCAGCCGGCTTCACTGCATACCTGAGTCAATACCCAAGTACTAGGCCATCGGCTGGCAATAGCTTTAGTGGAACTTGTGGTCAAGAAAATGATTACTGGATACTCGGACGCTTAAGGTAAGTAAGCTACAAAACTCACACGTGACCCATGCAGCAATGAAGGATTGCAAGTTAAATCCTGCTTATATACGTCGAATGTGTCCTACCTAGCTGCACACCTTTGAGGTTGGCATTGTCCAGGTCTTTTGCACTGGAGCGGTTTGAGGGTACCTTTCGTTCAATTCAGCTGCCTCAGCTGGAAAGACTAGATGGGTGCCACATAAATCACCATCAGCTGCATACAGCAAAAAGACATCCAGCACGAGGATGACTGATGAGACTGAGTTATCTACACATATCTTGCGCTGCACGAAGTAAACTCATTTGATTTGTAGGCTTCACAGCTGGCAGGTCTTCAAACAAATTGACTGGTGTAGTCGAAACTGGTAGATAGTCTGGTTTGGAAGGGTTTAGGGTTGCATGATTGCAGAAGAATTTAGCAGCACGAACATTGGAGAGCCCATGATCTACGTCCCTAGGGCATCCCTGTACACACATCTCTGTAAAAAAAAACGAAACTGACTGCAAGCAGGTCCTTGCTTGAACAGACACGAATGCAAAACGACATCATCGCCATCAAAACCCAAAACAACCACCTATGTTTGCACTAGAGCCCTGAACACCTTCACCCGTAACCCCGAACCACGACTCCTCGAAGGTACTGCGTGCCAGAACAATTTCAACAGTGCTTTCGAACAGCCAAGCGATAAGTTGGGTACTGCCCCACCCTGTAACAGTCCGTATTAGGGCGCATAGTAAGGGCTTTATTTAGTTATATGATAGATATCATCCAACTTGATGGGCCCCTGTAAGAAGACACACGTCAGATGACTTCCAGAACACGCCTCTGTATGGGAGTTTGTCAAAATTCTCCTTACAGAGTCTTCAATAGAGATTCAAAGAACTCCCTTGTAATGTAGACCCAGGGTTAAAAACCCCCTCCCCAAATAGGGACAATACTAGGGATCCAAGTATCAAGGGTCTTAAAAGGAAGGGTTTTTAAATCACGGGTCTACATGAATGCCCATGTATGCCTTGAGGGTGTCCCTATTGTGACAAGACAAACCAAACCAAAGACAAGTAGGCCTATAAATTTCACTCGTGATCCGTATCGTGTACCCCAAATACTATATAACCTAAGGTTTCCGGACCGTCCCAGCCCTAGTCACTAGTCTCAGCTTTTGATCCTAAACCCGATGTTCCCTAAATTCTATGCACTGAAACCTTTACCGCCTTAGCCCTGAAACCCTAAACCCTAAACCCTAAACCATGCCAAAGACCCCCCTCCCATCTGAGTATCGTGCTGTACTGGGCCTGGCGATGTCACGATCAGCACCCTGGGTTGAAAACTTGGGATCAAGGATCTTGACGCCTTAGGGTTTCAGGGTTTAGGGTTTCAGGGTTTAGGGTTTCAGGGTTTAGGGACTTCTGGTGTAGAGTTTTGCCTTTTTACCGGTTAGAGTTCAGTCTTAGGGGTCAAGGTGTCGGTTCGGGGGTAGTGGCTGGTGTTTAGGGGTTTGGTGTCTAGGGTTTCATCTTCAGGGATTGGTCGCGTCAGGTCTTGACAAGCCTTTGTCAGGCCAAAACCAAGCTGAATAAGATAAGATGTTCATGTTCAGCTTGGGGCCGGCCGGAAGCTGAATCAGCAGATACTTTCTTATTCACCTGGGTTTTGGCCCTGAAATGGCCTCAGGCCTCCAAGCTTCGCTCAAGCTTCCGGAAGCTCTCCAAACCCCAAACCTTGAAGCTCCAAAAACTCCAAGATTCTAGACGAAAACCTTCCTAAACTTCTGCAGTCCCCTAAACCCTAAACCCTATGAAAACCCTGTGAACCCTGGGGCTGACGTCCTAGGCTGCCTGCAGCCAGTGTACGAGGGGATGAAGATCGCAAGCGTTTGAAAAGACAGGCGCGTGGCCGTGATCTTGCCTGTCTTAGGCTTTAAGGTTTATAGTCCCCTTAAGTAGATAGAATAGTAATTAGGGTTATATTGGGGTTGTATAGGGATAATGGAAAAGAAAATGGAAACTACTATTTAGGGTTTAGGCTTTAGGGTCTATAGTCCCCACTAAAGTAGATAGATTATGGGGTATATGAGGATCTTAGTATAATATACCCAAAGCCATAGTCTATCTACTCAAGGGTTACTATAGGATTCCAGGCTCGGAGTTTGGGATTGAAGTTCATGTTAGGGTTTAGGGTTTAGGTTTCCAGTTGCGAGCTATAAACAGTATGAGAAGGCCGCATGGCATTGTCATGCCCCTGCATAATACCCAAACTTTCTGTCGATTGCACGTCGGCACACAAGAAAGTAAACCAGAAACGCAAAACCCCTACCCTAGGGATCCACGTATAGAAATATTACCTACATTTGGCCCTAAAGGCTGCACATATTGCCTACATTAGGCTATTTGGATCCCTAGGGCCAGATCAGGCAGACAAGCCACTGATATCTGATACTAATGCCGGAGCTCCATCCAAATAATTCCCGGCCGCATCTTGCGCAAAGCAATACCTGACACCCACTGCTCCGAGAAGGTCCAGACGAAAGGTTGTGAATTATGAATGCTCTAAAAGACGGAGAAGGATATGGAAAAGAGAAACACCACATGAAATGGAAACTGGGAGTTTGATTCTTGATGGTTTCTGGTCCTTTGTGTGTATCCTAAATATTACAGCATAGTCGGGGGCGTATGAGAATGGTGTACACCGAAAAGCGGACCCTAATTTAGCTGTAGTGCTGCCACGAGTTTTGGCTCATTAGCTGAACCTTGGGTACTCCCCCCACCCTGTGAGAGTCTATTGTAGGGGTCACATATTAAGAGCTATATGTATATATATATACATAGATAGATAGCTAGCTGTATTATAAGTATTATCCAGGAGAAGCCGTGGTCTGTGGGCTTGCAAAAGCGGAGTGAAGCGTAAGAAGCTGATGCCTTAGCTTTTAGGGTTTAGGGTTTAGGCACTTGTTTCGCATGTACGAGCGCACCAAAACGTCTACAAAAGGGGGCATCAAACTCCCCACGGGTCTGTCCAGGTAGCTGACGTTCTTATATAGGACCGCGCCCGGGCTCCAAATATACAGTTTAAATGAGGTAGACCCTATACCCTGTAATAGCGAGAAAACAGGAATAGAAGAGGACCCTATTACCATCACCAATATCCCTTTTAGTTATTATTACTGGGTGGGGGGGTCCCCTAAACTAGACATGGTAGTTTCCCAAAATAAAAGGACCCCAATATAGATCCCGAAATACTATAGTCCTTATTATTGGGACCCCAGAATGGTACCCCTAATTTTGGGGAAACCCCCACATGTGCTCGGACTGTGTGGAACTGCAGAGCCCAGCCACACATCATAGGTTGTTCCCTCCGTAAGCCCCGTCAATCGAATGGCGCTCTGGTAGTTCAGGGAAGCCTGCTGACAGAGCACATGAGCTAGTCAATAGTACCCAGATGATTGATGGACATGGGCTCTTTTCTTTACGGACTACATTAGGGACTATGCTAACTACAAGAGAGACCCCCACATCCACCGTCATGGCGATTTAGTAAGTAGGCTGATAACCTCCATAAGCCAGATAATAACCCGACTTATTCCCCCCATTAACCTACTTAGGTCCCCATGACCCTAAACCCTAAGCCCTAAATGATACACAGTAGGTTCGATTTTCTTTTCCATCATTGACCTACTTACTAAACCCTAAACCCTAAACCATGTATAGCAGTTTACATTTTCCTCTCTATTACCAAGCTAATTAATTAGCCCCCATGACCCTCCAAGTAATAAGCCTAATATTGGCAGTTGCTCACATGATTCTAGGCATGACTTCCTGAGCAACAAGCTGTGACTTGCCTAAACAACCCTAAGCTAAGCCTACGGTGGATACTTAAAATCCTGCATGATCTTAAGTACCTAAACGTGCTGCAGTATACTAGGGCCATGCAGGATTTCTAGTATCAACAGTAGGGCTGTTCCGGGCTTTCTGGGGCCTGCTTTGGGCTTTGGAGCTATGGTTTGGGACGGGCCCACAACTTCCGAGAGTCGGCTGGGGAAGGACGATTGGAATGTCAACATGTGACTGCTTTTCCTAACCGGTGCTTAGTAGGGAAGAAGCGAATACCCGCAGAATCCCTACACAATATATTCCCTTATTCCCTACTAACCCCCCAGTAAATTGTTTAGCTGACTTTGGGCAACCGCAAGATTAGGGCTGCCAGGGAAGCCCTCATTACACATGTAAAGGGGCTAGAATGGGCACGCCAAACAGGGAACCCCAAGAGTACAGCAGAAATGAATAGCAATATAAGGACCCTGGTAGGCACATTCGTATCATATTCCAACTATATTCTTGGGGTTCCCTGTCTTGGTGCTCCCATTAAAAGTTCCTGTACAAGCCCTCAAGAGAGCAACCCATAAACTTTCATTGGTGTTTGACTGCGTGGTCCCTAAACCCTAAACCCTAAACCCAAAACCCGAAACCCCAAAGTCCCAAACCCAAAACCCCTAAAGCCCTTCCTGGAGATAGTGTCGTGACCTAAAATCGACCAAGGCATGGTGGGGTTAAATATCGCTGTAGAATTAGAAAAGCTATTTGAGCGTATGACTTTGGAATTATTCAAGCTTCTACAATATACATAATACCCATAGACTCTTGTCCAACCCAGTTTCTGTTTCATTGTCCATCTTCTTCTCCATGTGATTCTTCATTGTGGGTACTTGGGGCACACCCAAAACCCTCAATCGTATTTTCCATGTCTTATCCATGTTCTTACCCATTTGATTCTGCATTCTTGGCAATAAGTACCTTCTTCTCAGCTTCAGCGTTAAGACAACGGACGCTGCCATACGTCTAAAGGGCACCATCGTGTGTGCTACAATCAAGTTTTTGATTAATTGACGTGCGTGCCTTGTACGAACTATGCCAGAAACGATACTAACTACAAGAGGGACCCCATGACCACTCTTGATGGTTGCTTGGTAGGCCTAACATTGACAGTAGCTCATGTGAATCACAAGAGGGGTTCAAAGGACAGAAGGAAGAAGTCATAACAGTTCGACCAGATTTTGCAATCAAGTCCATAACAATTCTAGAAGGACTCTTGGCCGTCTTGGCTGTGGACCACCCTATTTATAAACCCGAAACCCTAAAACCCAANNAAACCCTATAAACCCTAAAGCCCACCACAAACTCTGATGAAGTGACTTGCTTCAACTCCTGGCCTGCACGGTGGTTGTTCCCCATGCTTTAACATTGGCGTTCAGCAATATCCTGGCTTCTAGGATTTACGGTCCTAAATCATGCAACCCAGGGTTTACGGTTTAGGGTT
>CAJNIZ010010566.1:0-12026 GCA_905231905.1 Symbiodinium pilosum | reverse complement strand
ATACATATATATATATATACCCCCTGTATAATCCCCACATACCCCTGAATCAATACATACCCCTATAGAATCCCTATGTATCCCTATATATCTCTATATAACTCCCTTAAACCCAACCCCGTCATAGCCCTATATAGGCCCATATATACCCCTACAGAACCGGGGGATAAAAGTGCTCAGGATCTAAGGTGTGGGCCCCGTTCGACCTGTCACGGGCCCCAAAGAGACTTTTGCCTAAAGCAGAAGGCCCAACGATAGGTAGACATTCATTATATTAGCCTTTCGTGTATTCAGGGTTATATAGGGGTATATAGGGACTGTATGGGCGTTATATAGGGTTCTGGTTGCTATTTAAGATCCTAGATGACTCTAAGATGTAACTTGAGGGTTATTGTGCTATGGTATACCAAGGTCATGCAGGATTACTGTGGTATCACCAATAGCACTTAGATGCCCAGCTGCGGTGGCCCATCTTGCACTGCAAATCTCCAAACAGTCATCCTACTGGCAGTCATACAAGTATAACCCCAATATAACCCTAATATAATCCCTATATAACCCATTATAGTAGTTTCCATTTTCTTTTCCATGCTTTCTTGCCCCTGTCAAAGGTAAGTTAAATATTACAAAGCCCCTCCTGACCGAGGCCCCTAGAAGGATCTAGAAAGCCGATCGAGTCAAGCACCTGAGAATTCTCCATACAAGTATACATAGTACCTGGACCCCCAAAGTATGTAGAATAATTGCCTTTTGGTCTATATTTGGGGGTGTTGGGCCATTATTTTACCTACTTTGGGGCTTTAGGTAGTGGTGTCTTGTCATTTGGTACAAAGTGTAGCTTTTGCTTCCTAGATCTTCCCACAACCTCACAAGTACTGCGCCAAACAGACCAAGCCCAGGAAGAGGCCGCCGGCCGTTGCAGCTCCCCGCCCTTCCAGTAGGTCATCATTTTTGGCAAGATTTTCCTATCTTCTGGGAACTGGTTGTAAGGGCTTGAAATGATAGAGCACGACCTATCTAGTTGCTAATCTTCTGTTTTGCTGCTCGTTCGGAGGGATATGGCTCACATATATATATATATGTGATATTGGGGTCCTGCAGGGAAACCTCATGGCCACAAAGGAAGATTATCCAAATTATGGAGAATCAGATGGAAAAACATGGAAGATGGGAAGATGAACTGGCACATAGGGGGGGGTATAGGGTTTGGGATTCAGGGTATGGAGGTTCGGGTGTCAGAATTTACCCTAAGGGTCCAAGGACTCAAATAATTGGGGTTTGGACCCAAATACTTTCACCTGAATGGTAATTGGCACCTAAAGCGCGATTATTTGAGTCCTTGGACCCCTAGGGGTTGCAGGGTTTTGGGGCCCTAAGCCCTAAACCCTATGGAGATTCGGGCGTCAGCGTCAAGGCTTCTGTGTGCATTTGATGCTTGTTCATTCGGGTGCCCCTGGATTAAAAAGCTATTTAATTAGGGTACTCTCCCCACCTGATACCAGCTGGTCATGTTCATAATGTAGCGTTATATAGAGCCCTTCATGTGGCCCGTATTATAGACTGTTACTGCGTGGGGCAGTACCCAATACGTAAGACGTGAGGCTCCTAATGGATCAGCGCTTTCCTCGCTTTTCCCAGGACCTTTGCCTGGGGGCCCTCTGTTTGCCGGATATAGCCTCTATATAGCATTTATCTAGCCCTTGAATAACTCCTACATAGTCGCCCTTGTATAGCCGCTGTGTAGCCCCGCTTGGGGCAGGATTCATGGTATCATTACCTGAAAACCTAAACCCTGCACGGCCAGGGCATGAATGACTTTCGTGCTCCACCGTTGAACGTGTTCATCTAGGGCATACACAAGTCACCCTAGAATGCTTATACGGCCCCTTCAAAGGGGGATATCGGGGAGATCTAGGAGCTACATAAGGGACATTTTGGGATGTCATTTGGCTGATGTAAAAAGATTTTCAAAAATCAATATTCCCTTTTTGGAGGTCCCTATAAAATGGCTATATCTTATGGAGGTCTATATTGGGGTCCCCCTGTTTATGGAAACTACCACTTATGGATGCGCAAACACGCCGTGCGCGGCTAGCATTCAGAGTTCGGTGTGGATATCTCTGCGGCGGTGCCGTTGCTACTACGCATGGGTTTGTTTCCTGGCTCAGTATCGACAGCGTTACTTTAATATGCCAAGCAGCAGATCCTGAAGCTAGTCAGCCAATGAGCTAGCAGCAGCCAACTGGTTCCGAGAATTTGCTCTAAGGTCTTAGGATTGCCGTGCTCTAAGGTCTTAGGATTTGCGTGCCACCGAAGACTAGATGCCTATAACGATGCTCCTCGTTACTGCCCAAACGGGCGCATGAGTTCAAGAACAAAGCAGGTGAATTCCAAGCCGAAGTCGTGTCCGTCCAAGCACCCCCTAATTAGCTCATGGAAGCCTAGAAGGTCTAGATGGAAGGGAATAGGTGTACCAGTAGTGGGCCCAGCAACACAAATCACAGGAATAGTAGTAAGAGTGTCGTGGAAACATCGTCAAAATAGTAGGAACAGAAGCAATAGTGGTACGAGTAGTCATAGTGGTAGTACTAGCACTGCCGAATGGCCCAGGTGTACTTCGGAACCTTCGACCCGATCCATGAGAACCATGTGGGTTTGGCCAAGTTTGCGCTTGGGGCTTAGCAACAACAAAGGAAGGCCTATATACCACATAAAGACAGCATATGTCTTGACCTGCGGACTTCAAAAAGCCGTTGATATGGGAAGCCTGAATTCAGGTGGCAGAGTTGAGGCAAGTCAAGCACATGAGAGAGCCCAAGCCTTCGTGCCATGCACGTGAAGCTGTCAGGACTTCAGTTGTTGAGCCTTGGGGGCCTGCAGCATTCCACTTGAAAAGTTTTTGCCAATCGATCACGTTTGACCAGTGGCATTGTCACACACCAGGATTTGCTATTTCGAGGCTTTGACGGCACAGTTCCTCGTGTTGGCATCTAGGAATCTAGTAACCACACATTCGTTGACAACTACAACTGGAATCTCACCTTGAAGATGAACCCTGCTGTAAACCCGCCGCCCCAAAGCATGAACCTAGCCCCTCACCTCAAACTTGCAACCCCACGCCCTACACGCATGGTACCCGCTTCGGCAACTTTGACATTGTTTTGGGCGGGGTCCCAATGTTGCGGTTTTGAGAAGTGCGGCACGGCTGTGAGCAAGGAGTGGAAGATTTCACTCAAAGGCTTCCATATGCTTCCAGCATGTCATGTTGTATGTGCAGTGCAGCAAGACCATCCCCAGCACAGCATGCCAAGCGTTCTTGCAGGCTTGAGAAAAATCTCGCGCGGCTCGTCTACTTGGTGGTAAACGGTCGTCGCCTTAGCTAGTGCATGAGCAGTCTAGAGGCATTTGCGGTGAGCTGTAAGGTCAAGAGCTGAATCAGCCGCCTGAGCATTTGTAACCTGGGGTTCTGAGTTTTCAGGGTTCCTGAACATCAACAGGACGTCCTAGCTTTGATAAGCATGCATCTTATGGCGATCACTGTTGGCTCCGATGCAGTTTTCTCGTTTGAGCAGGCAGGCTACAAGTTGCAGTAGTCGGTGTCGGTTCTTTGCACGATATCTAGAAAGAATTGGTGGCACTAGAATCATCCTTAGAATCTCATATAATAGTTTCAATTGTCTTTTCCATTTTCCTTATATAACCCCAATATACTATATAGTAATTTCCATGTTCTGTTCCATTATCCCGATATTACTTCAATATACTATACAGTAGTTTCCATTTTCTTTGCCGTTATCTCAATATTACCCCAATATAACCTTTGTAACCCCCATATAATCCTTATAAACCCTATATAACTCCTATAGAACCCCTAGAACCCCTCTATACCCAATATTAGTTTGGGGAACCTTGCAAAATCCTCTTTCAATCATCCCTACAGCTCCTTGCTGATCCTAGACCGCTCCCCTTTTGTGAAGCCACCAAAGGGGCATGCCCCAACTGTGTGGTCTTTTCAGGGGATCAGTAGGGCCGTGTAGGGGCATATTTGTAAGTATACAGATGTGGGGCGCAATTATGCAGAATCAAATGAAAAAGAATATGGGAGATGAAGCTGGCATGGCATAGGGGGTTTGCAGGGCCAGTAATAGTATGGAAGCAGAACGTGGTTTCCCTATCCCAAGGCCCAAATCTACTTATGTAGGTTGCAGCATTGGGCATAGCACGTTCAGCTACGCTAGCAAGCTGTGAAGCACCTTTATGTATTCTATATCAATGCAACGGACGACTCTTGTGTTATGCGGTGCATTGGAACTGTCAACCCCGAAATTCAAGTTTGTAGGGCATGAAATTCCATTCCCCTTACGTGGACCCCCATCGTACGTACACTAGTGGCTTTTTGGACCATTAGTTTACCTACTTTGGGTTTTAGGTACCCCTGGCTAAAAAAAGGCATGCCCCAAACGCACACGGAAACTCAAATGGTACCTCAAAGGACAGTCATTGTAAAGCTTTTTTGGGGGCTTCCATCTGCATTGCGGGGCATGTAGACCTGAAACGCTAAACATCCACGTAGATCCTTACATGCTTCCTTCATAGTCCCTCTGGAAATCGCTTTCGGGCTTCCATGTCGCCACCCCTGCACGAAATTTTGGACTCTCGCGCCTTCAGAGGTGACAACCCGTTGAAGCCGTTAGCCGGGAGCCCGGGCGCATCTACGCAGCTCAAAGATGATGATGGTAAGAATAGTAACAACGGCAATAATCCTCTCCCCCAAACCTAACATCCCGCCACCCTCATGGTAATGGATACCCCCACATCTAGCACAAACAAAAATAGCGCGAATGGTGATTGTCGTGAGATCCCAAGCCCAAACATTCCCCGAAGAGCTTCAGGGTACTCGTAATAGTACGCAGTAATGCTTCAAGCTATAGTACGCAGACATGGGCACAAACCGAAAGTTACTGCAGGTGGTACTGGGCCGGTCATTCTGTCCCTGAACCCTGAACCCCGAAGATGCAAAGCTTAGCCTCTGATTTGGGGAGCTGCACAAGAAACTCCCAGATCTCCTAGCCTGCTGTCTTCAATACCTTACTGGCGGTTAGTGGGAATATGTTATACAGGGTTAATAGAGGGAGTATATTCCCTACTAGCAACCTATAAAGTTACCACTACTATTACACACTTGATGACATCCCAAACCCCGAAACCCATCATCCTAGTTTCCGTTTCATTGGGCACAGCTATCTGGGGGTACGGGTTTAGGTCATGGAAAAGAAAATGCAAACTACCATATTCTTGCAGCCTACAGATGGGCAACCATACGGATCAATTCCTTCATTCCCTGCAAACAAGAGTTAAAGCAGAACAGAGTATTATGTCAACAGGCACCCGTGTGAGCGACATAGATCTTCACGAAGCCAGGGATCGCTTCAAGATTCTGCACTCAAAGCCTCCTGTCAGCCATTCCATTTCGGTACATCCCCCAGCTCTGGGGTTTCCCTGAACCATGCAACTCCTAAAACCTAAGCCCGCAATCACCTGACTTTTTGCCCATGCGCCCAACAACTGTGAAGTCTAAGTCTTGCGATTCACGCCAAATATCCCCAACACTTAGTGTTTAGGGTTCCTGTGACAAAGGACCTTCTTAAACAAATATGGAGTTATAAACGGGCACACCCTTCATGCGGGCAGAAGTCTAGAAGGCACACTTTTCAGGTTTCGTGTTCGTCGTCTGTTGTAGATACTGCTATAGATCGCATTTGTGTTTTGCAACATGTCTACCTAGAATTCTAGCACCCCTAAACCTTGCATCCCTATCCCGTCCCAATTAACAGTTCATGTTCTATGTCTTGTGCATGTAGGTCTCCACTGTTGATCGGCCTACGCAGACCCCCAGCCTAACCCCCTAACCCTAAACCCTCCCTGCGGAAAAATCAAGGTAGTAGCTTCCACTTTTCCATTCCCCCCTATACCCCAATATAACCCCGGTAACCTACATTACGGGATGGGAAGCTCCTCAGCCCTGAAATTGACAGTTTAGATTTAGGTTTCGGGGTTCAACGTGTAATCCTAAACCTTCTGAAAGGGTTCCGGGCTTCATGTTGGGGCTATACAGGGTTGTGTATGGATTGGTTTGGTTCATAGGGGTTTTAGGATTTCCAGAAACTAGGTGTTCTTTTACAAAGTCCTTACAAAACGGATTCTGTTAGATTTGATCTTATAGAAGGGTGCTCATTTTTGGAAACTACCGCATGAAAGTTTCTCAAAATAGTCCTTATACTTTCCTGCAGCGGGGCCCAGATAATCGCTACACCAGCATACATAAGGACTCCTCTAAGGTTTTCAGAACCCCTCATTTTTTGACCCTGATCTCATGACCACGGCAAACTCATCAAGGCGGCCTCCTATGAAGAGCGTGCGAGGCCTAGATTGGCGTGGCAAGTCCCTGGGTATCAGCATTCATATTCAGGGTTGAAGAGGCTTTCATGTCTATGGGAAGGTTCTGTGAGAGTACTCTGGGGCTATAGAATCCACGTTCAGAGTTAGAGGCGGTGCTGTTGCAACACCGACTTAGAGTCTGAGGGAAGGGTTAGAGGTGTGGGGAATTAAGGGGGGGGGATTAAAGCTTAAAGCCACATTATAGTAAACCCTAAGCCCCTAAACCCCTAAAACCCTAAACCCCTAAACCCCTTAACCCTAAGCCCTTGTGGCAATTGGCTCTGGAAAGCACCCTGTCGGCTCACCCCTTGCCTCAGTTCATGCTAGTCGAAAAAGTTGGCATTGTGGGCCATGCGCACCTACTGCTTCTGCTATGGGATAGCTGGCAGCAAAAAATGTTCTGTCACTTTCAGGAAGGGCTCAACTGGTATCTTTACATCTTTTGTGGGACCTTACATCTGCGGCAACAAATCCCTGAAAGGTCCTAGGAGCTTGGCTGTAGGTCGTGATTTTGGACCTGTACATGTTCGATGATCCATGAAAATCACGTTGCGCACCTGGACCCTTAGCCCCAAGGAAGTATAAATCCCAAGCCGTTCCAGATGCCTCGCTCGACTCCTTTGCTAAGGGAGATTAAGGGAGTGCTCTTCATGCCCAAAGTCTTGGCAAGCTTGAATTCCAAAACCCGGTGCCCCTAAACTCTGAACCAACCCCTAGACCATATGCAGGGCAAGGAAAACAAAAAAGATAAACCCCAACTGTAAAGCCCTCAAAGCGATTCACGCCATTCCCTAGGGCTGACAATGGTGCAACGTCGGTTGGAGGCGCTGGGCGATTCGCGGATCAGGCAGGCAAAGGGATTGATAACTTGGGATCCTTGCCGCTTTTGTGTGCTGACGCGGGAGGCTTTGAAGCATGCCTTTACTTACCAGCACGTGTTTGCACCTACTTTCGGATGTATGTCTGGTTCCGGAATCTACCGTGCAGTCATTCCCTTAAGGATCCACATGTTTTAAGTTGTGGAAGATCCTCCCCAAGCACCTATATGGGAAGCCATTTGGGCCAGTCACATGTTATTGACGTACGTAGAACCTTAGACCTTAATTCTGGAGCGTGTGTCCGAGCCATGGTCCATGCACTTATTTTGTGCACTTGCTGGCTACGGGTTCGGAACAAAGCCTTTCATTCTGACCACTACCCACCTTCTGGGGCTCCCGGGGCTCATCCAAGTATACAAATAAGACCAATAATGGAGAATGAACTTGAAAAGGACATGGAACATGAAATGGAAACTGGGGTTGTACAGGGCTTATATAAAGATCCAGACATACAAATAATATCAACATGCGGCCCTAAAGTCTATAGATAGTACCTGCATTTGGGTTATTCGGAGCCTTGGAGACCTACAACAAGAAGCGGTTATGGACCTTAGAGTTAAGCGCTTAGGGCTTAGAGCCTGCAAGCTAGACTTGATGAGTCCAATGTCCCAGAGTCTCTGAGTACTACTATGGATGACACTAGTCTTTTGCAATGAGTCTACCTAGCGCCTAAACCTTGAATCCCCATATTATCACAGTTGTCATTTCATTTCCCGCGTTCGCTTCCATCTAGTTCTCCGCTATTCTAGTTGTTCGGACCCCTACAATACTTCCACAAACAAAAGAATCCTGATAGAACCTCAAAAAGGCCCATAGTAACACTTAACTACTAGATCTCCTTTTTTTGCTCCTTTACAGTCCTAAAACGAGGGGGGAGGGGTGGGGCGCATCCTGGGGCCCGGGCCTAGGGCCTTCGGCCCGTTTCCTCAGACCTTCCAACACGCCCCCAAAGCTCGGCGCACATCCCCGAAAGAACCCTCACACAACAAAGGCTGAAGCTTTAGCCCTGAAAGCAGGTGCTTCAAGCTGAGCCGGGAAGAGACCCAGCGCATGCGTTGGTTCGGACCGCAGCGAGTTGGTGATACGGTGGGGACGAAAAATCCTGCATGAACTTTGGGAATATGTTATTGTCATACACAAAGGTCATGCACGAGTTATAGTATGAACACTGATAGTGGGTCACTGTTCAAGATGGTTTGTATTTTGTTTTTTCTAAAGCCTAGTCTAGGAAGGAAATTTTAGGCTATGGGCTTTTGATAGCATTCCACAGCGGAACGCAAATGATTTGAGCATCAGAAGTAGATGAGTCTCAACCTGTAGACCCAATTACTTACTGGGGTTTAGGCTGTAGGGTTGTAGGGAGTAAGGGCATATAGGGATTACATTCCCTCCTTCCCTACTAGCCAGCAGTAAGATTATGCAGCTTTATGGGTTGTACTTGTTCGTCAAGGGGGATCATGATATATCATGTGAGGGTCATTGCGGTTGCAAAGGAAGCCCCGAAAGTATACTATACTTTGGGGTCTCCTTGGCAAAGTGCCAGCCATGTCACGTAAAAGGGTTGAACGCATAGTCGTGCTGAGGTATGTCCTCACGGTTGAAAACGTTGGGTCAAGAACTCTTTTGCGTGAGGATGGCAACCATACAGGTTGTTCCCATGGATAGGTAGACCCAAAGCCCTAAAGCTAAAACCTAAACTGGGTACGGGAGCCCTTCTTGTGAGCGAGCTTTGGACGGACCTTGTCTAGTGCATGGTATCTTGACATCAGTCTGATGCTCTGGGGGTGCTCCTATTTAAGCCCTCGGGAGCTGCATATAGGATTCAAGGAAAACTCATACGTCGCAGATTTGCGGAATCTGTGGGTGATGGTGGGAAGAAGCTTTGTATGATATTTGCTTTACGGTTGGTTTGCATCAATGCCACGGTAAGGCACAGACCCAGTGCCCAATTCATGTTTCCAGAGAGTTTGTTTTCGGTTCTGCAGTACTAACAGGGGAACCTGAACCCTACATCCTATACATCCTATAATTTCTCCAGGCCCATACATTACCCAGAGAGAGGCTGGGCTTGCAGTCCCAGCTTGCTGAACTACGGAGTGTGATGACGGGAGTTGAGGCAAAACAGTCAAAAAAAGCACCTGCGGGGTGGGTGGGGGGGTCCTGAGCGTTGGGTATCCCTACAGATTATAGGGGACCCCCTTAAGCACTTTGTAGGTGTTAGCCTGAGAATTCCTACATGGACCGCCATGGCATATACTGCTTCGACGGCGGCGAGGGTCGTTAGGTGGTGCTATCAATCCCATAAGGCCGTAGCCGATGTTGGGCCCCTCACGTGCTGATAGAAGGTGTGGGGTAATATAGTAATATCGTTATGCTGCGGTTTCTTCGTGTAAGACATCAAGCTCATACAGTGACATGACTTCCTCGAAGCAAAGCCCTCAAAGGTCAGACCGCGAGAAGCTCTGCGAGAAGATCAGGATACTGCGCGGCAGCTGCGATGCCTGGTGGTTTAGTTGTCAGAGCTTCGAGTTAATAGGGGAATGGGAAGATTAGCATTCCCAGTGTATGGGGCCAAGAGCTGATGGAATCTTGCGAGTACCTGAGATCAATTCGGCCCACAGTGTCAACCTGTCAATGAGGGGATATAGAGGGGATATATTGGGATAATGGAGAAGAAAATGGAAGCTACTACTTAAGGTTTAGGGTTTGGGGTTTTTGTCAATCCACTTCTCTCAGCACGCTAGACGATGATCGAGAGGTTAAAATAATTACCGATGCTGTGATCCTGGATTCCTTATATGGGCTAGGGTTCCCCAAGCAGACATCAAAATGATATCGCTGCCTATTCAGGACCCTACATTAACTGGTGAAATTCTCAGCTCCTTGTTCCAAGTTCTGGGCAAATTGGGCGGCAAAGCACTGGAATGATGACGAGATGTGCGCGAGTATGGAGGATAGAGTCAGTCCGAAAGAAGGTAGTGGCCATGAAGAAGATAACCCAATATGAACACCAAAGCACTGTAATCTTCCTTATAGGGACCCCAAAAATGGTACTCGTTAATTTTGGGAAGCCCTAAACCCAAAACCCTATATGTCCCTATATAACCCCAAAAATATTGCTTGGAAAGCCCTATATACGGCCAGATCAGGAGTGAATCCCCTTCATAGTCCTTAGGGTTTAGGTTTAGGAGTTTAGGGAAGGGTGTAGGTGTAAGAATTTGAAAGGGTTGGCATTTCGGGGCTGGGGGAAGAGGGAAGGGAGCTTTGCACTTGCCTAGGCCAAGCCCTGAATACCCAACCCCCCTAGGTGACACAGACAGCCGCAACATCCTAGGGGCGCTCAGACTGCTGGGGACCTTAAACCCTAAACCGCATGATCTCCATCACCAAGACTTGGCCTTCGACATGGGGGGGCCAATCCCAAGATACATCTAAAAGAAAACATAAGCTATAGTCTAAACTCCTTAAAGGGGTTATATGCGGGATTTTATAGGGGAGTATTACAGGGGTCACTGGAGAGGGGTACTAGGAGTCCAGCTCGCATCTCTCCTATTAACTATAACAACCCAGTGTCCCTTGAATTGGGCGGCTAACCTAACCCAAACCCCCAAAGGGATCTGAAAATTAGATTCTCTAGAAAACTATGGGAATTAGATAGGGATTCTATAGGGGGTATTATGGCTTTATATAGGGGATCTATTTTTTAGATCCTCCCAGGGGTCTGGGAAACATTTTGTCCATCATCATCATCATCATCATCATCCTCACCATCATCGTCATCCATCCAGCCCATAACCCCAACACCCTAAAACCCCGTGAACTGGAAGCCTTGGCAGCATGGCAGGACTAAGGCGGCAACTGACCTGCCCGAGCCGCACCTTCAAGCCAAAAACCCAGGTGTCTGGTAGGTCCAGGTTCGGGGTTCAGGGAATTCAGGAATTGAAGGGTTCGGGGATTCAAGGGATTTGAGGGTTTAGGGTTCAGGCAATGAAGGGTGTAGGGCTCAGTGGTATTATGAGTTTAGGGATTTAGGGTTTAGGCAAATGGTTTAGGTTTTGAAGCTTTGAACAGCAATACCAGGGTATACCCATATATGGTCACGCCCCGGCGATCCCCCCCCCTCCCCCCCCTATACCTATACCCTGGTATGCATTTTCCAAGTAGAGTCATGCAGGGCCAGCCGCAGGAAAGTGAAACTCTGCAGTCTTTGGCAACACCCTTGTTGTTGAAACGTGTCTTGCTGGCTTGAACTCCATGCGATTTCATCAGCTGTTTTCAGAAGCAGACGGAGCACCTTGAAGTTTCGCAAGCACTCATGCAGCTCACCACTTCTCGCCAAAGTTTGAAACGTAATAGAAATGGTCCCACCTATACTACTGTTCAGTACTAGCACGTTGAGATCTCTATATATTCCCAATACGCATGCCACTGTTGACCTGTGGCGTAATACTAACACCACCAATGCTGCTCCTTGTACTACTTCCGCACCTTCTACAAGTGCTACTACTATTATTATTACTACTGCTACTATCATTATCATTGCTGCTGCTACTACTACCACCACCACCACGACGACTACTACTGCTACTACTACTACTACTACTACTTCTACTACTACTACTACCACTACTACTACTACTACTACTACTACTTGTATAATCGCATATAACCGCAATTACAAATACGATTACGACTTCTGTTCGTACTATT
>CAJNIZ010010563.1:0-12027 GCA_905231905.1 Symbiodinium pilosum | reverse complement strand
TGCATGTCTGCAGGATTTGAGCCAGCCAGATTAAAAAGATGGAGACTGCGCTGTGCATGCTCAGCTCTTCTTGCTACATGTGTGTGTAGTTCTTGTTCCTCTCTGCGCGTGACACGTTTAGGATCCCACCTATCTTAACTTGGATCTTTAGGGCGGGGTGGAAGCCGCTTTAGGCTTGGCTGAGCTGGTCTCGGTAGGACTGTGAATGAACTCTAGCTAAAGCATGCAGCTCCTGGAAGTGTCTTGTAGTGCAGAAGTGCCCGCAGTGCGCGGAATGACATGTTGCGAGCGTTGCTATTGTATATTTAAACCTGCTGCGAGTGTGGTTCGAGGCTGTAGTTTGTCTTGCAGATTTCTTTCGGGCCCACCCGCACCACCCATATTCGGTGGGGCAGCAGGCATTGCCAGCGCTCTTTTTAGGTGCGTGTTGCGTTACCTGACGCCGCCTGCCGAACATCATTCCAAAATGGAAGTGCTCAGCTTTGTATTGTGCTGTGTGTAGCTGCGCTAACTGATTGGGCTTGGCAATACTCCCGCCTTTCCTTCTCTTGCGTGTGACATGTCTCTAGGTTACACTTGCGTGTGAAAAGCAAGCCGGTTGTGCCTGATATTATGCTTGCTCAACCTGTTTTAGCATTTTGTGATTCCTATGCTGCTGCATGTTGATTATTCTGTGTATCCCTGGCAAACAGCAGTTCAAGCGGCGTCTGACATGAAAGCATTCTCAAAGTGTGCCCGGCCAACCCTCCCTGGGCTATTAGGATGGTTTGCGCTGGGGTAGGTTGGGCTTTGGCCTGCGCGCGCCCCGAACCCTAAGCTAAGGAGTGCAGCGCTGCGTAGTCCCCTTATCTGTCTCCCTGCCAGGTCGTCCTGTTTGTTCAGGTACTTCGATGTTTTCGGTGGATCAGGTTTCTTCAAAGTTGCTGTGCTGTGCTCTTCTTTTGTTTGCCTGCTCGCGCGGAATGTGGTCTACAACTTCAAGTCTACTTCCGCAGCGGAGCCATCTCAGGCCAGGATTGCTACCCTCTGCTGAACAGGCGCGGCCCTCCAAGGTCCTTCGTGCAGCTGATCGGGCTTATGGAGGGGATACCCCGCGGCCTGTTCCTGCGCGGTGGTCTCAGCTCCCGCCACTGCAATTGCAGCCGTCAAGTACAGCTGGTAAGATGCAGGCAGGGCCGCCGGCCACAATAGCAACACGGTCTGGGGCTCGCCTACCTGTTGGACCGCTACATTCTTCTTCATCAGCGGAAAGGCGAAGTGGATACCACACTTGCTGCAAAAGAAGAGAAGGAGCGGTCAAAGTTGGCGGCGCTGTGGATAGGCTTAGCTGGGGTTTTGGCTATGGACAGCGCCATGTTGAGTGCTCTCAGTACTTCGGGTTTCGACCACTTGAGGCCATTGTTTTTGGGTCGTGCAGCCTCTACGCTGGCTCGACACTTGAGGGGCTGGCGCGTTTGGATGTCCTTTTGCGCAATCGTAGGATGGCACCCTGGTGCACCCTCGTTGGAGCAGTTGCTGGATTTCCTGGCCAGTTTAGCAGAGGGTGCAGTTTTGGATCGTGGTCGCAACCGAAAGAGGTCTGCCTTGAGTGTGCTCTCGGGCTTGAGCTTTGCAGCATTCAAATTTCAGTTGTCGGTGCTCGAGAAGTTACTTAAATGTCCCCTTGTACTTGCCTGGCGGGACGCTGGGAAGTGGCAGCGCGATTTGGTGAAAGAGGCGCTCCCCTTACCCCTTGTCGTTGTACGCAAGCTGGAAGCAGCTTTCTTGGACGACCCTGGTGATGATCTCCCTGTCTTGGGCGCATTGTTGGCGATGATTTGGGGCAGCCTTCGCTGGTCAGATATTCAGCGGCTAAGACTATCTTCGATTGTTTTGGATGACAAAGGCCTCAAAGGCTGGTGCTGGAGGACGAAATCCAGTGCGCGGGGCAGTCCGTCCTGGGTAAAGGGCCCGCGTAGGCCGGCTGCAACACCCTGACCCTGGATGGCGCCACTAGTGCACACACTACAAGGATCAAGACTTTCCAAGCGTCGCCAAAGGGAAACAGAGTCGCCTGCTGCGCGTGAGATGCAGTGTAGCTTCCGTACGCGTGGAGTGACCTGTGCTTGCAGTGTGTTGTCATGTGAGTCTGCGCGAGGATAAGACTGGCGTTGATCGCGTGTAAAACCTTGTGTGTGAGAATCTGCTCACGCTTCAGAGATGTGCTAACTACGTGTCAACCTTGTGGTTAATTTGCTCAGGCCGCATAGTTCAAGTGAAGTGGGCTCACTTGCCCTCGTGAAATTCCCAAAGCAGCCAACATGTTGACAAGCCGAGAATCCCGTTCCACATGGATGGTCGAAGTGGAGCATGTAGCCCGCGTGCAGAACCAATTGCGGCTGGCAGGCCAAACGCCGCACACACGGCTCACTTGAGACCACGGCTGTTTTGTGGCACCGCCCGGACTTGGCATTCAACAACCAGGGTCCTGTAAATTCCAACTCCTCAGCCTCGTCCGCGCTGCCACTCCAATCTTCCTCACTGGACGCCGATGCACGGCTGGAGCCTGAATCGGATTCGGGATCTGTGGCCTCCTCAACCAGCCCACCCTCCTCAGCAACCTGCGCAACGAAATCATCACAAGCTCTCTCAGCTTGACCTACATTGCATTCCAATCCAAATCAGCAGCCATGCGCGCAACTCCTCTCTGTGCGCTGTAACTGGCACCCAGCCAGCGGCAATGCGCCGAAGAACTTTACGCTGGCAATCCAAAGGCCTTAAAGCGTCGCCTGAGGAGCAGAAAGGCCTCCATAAAGCACCAAGCATCTCCTGAGCTGCGGCAATGCTGTAGCATACGGCGTGGGAGTCCCTCCACGAGCAGGAAGGAAATCACGTCGCGGGCCTTTTTTTGGCTAATGTCAGCAAGGCTTTCCCTAGTTCGGCGCCCCGTTGCTCGGAAGTAGCGCCACCAGTAAGCGCACCGAAGGGAAAACCTGAGGCGCTAGTTTTAGACCTCCATACCCAGCAACGGTGACACTCATCGTCCAGATGGGTAGAAGCAATCTCGACCCTCTGACAGTCGCTCCAGCCAAGAGAGCCCCACAGCATTAATAAGAAACACAGCAACAGCCAGCGCTCATTGCAATCACAGGAGGCTACAGCCCTCTCGAAGGACACAACGCAATGCAACGGTAACGGGAGGGCTTCTTTGGCAGGTTTCGCAGTCCACTTGTCCTTGGCCAGCCACGACGAAATAATAGGCGAAGCCAATGTCGCAGACAAAATTGCAAACTGCAATTTGGCTGCTGCGAATCGCAAAGCAGCCACAACACTCTTGGCAGCCGCCCAGCCATTTCTCTCACCGTCCAGGCGAGACACGCGCAAGCGCACCCGCTGCGCCTCTACAAATTCTTTATCACCTACACAATCAAGGAGGCAGTGCGCGCGCATCTACTTTTACGGCTTTGGGACACAGTGCCATGGTCTCTTGCCTTTCAGGCACATAGGGAACAGCAGTCCCCATCCCCAGGGCGGGCGGGTGGGAAAAGCAAGGAATACAGGCTTGCGGCGCAACAGCCAGCAAGCTGTGCTTACAACTGCGCAATGCTGGCTGAACAATCAACTGACACCAAGAAACACGATGCCGTTGCTAAAGAAAAGAGAGGGGAGTTGTCGCGCTAGTCAGCGCGCAACAATACCAGCACCCCAATGCCTGAAGAATGAAGCACAGTGGAGCCTTGTTGGCGCTTGTTGGTGAGCATCTTGCTTGTGGCTGAACACACGCTCTGGTTATCGCATAACTGCTGGAATCTCACCACCACGGGTTGCCGGCGGCACCATCGCAAGCAAACCCAAAGCAACTCGTTGCGCGAGCCATTGCATTCACATGCCACCTGCAGAGCCCAACCAACCGCTAACCTGCATACCAAATGCGTGACCGCAAAATTGGCTCCAGGCCAGTGGAGCTGGAAGACGTGCTGGCTGAAGCGGCTGGTTTAGTGCAAGACGAACTTGATATTGACCAGGTTGAGAAACTTCTCTTGGTGCGCGCGCACTCTTATTGTATGGCTGGCGCCTGCCACTTGTCTAATTGGATGACTTACATTCATGCCTTTATGAACCTCTACACCAAGAAGCCGCCTGAAGGGGTTCCGGGCCCCGAATGTGAAGGAGGCCGAGGAAACAGACAAAGCAGCCATTTGCGCCATCTTTGAGCCAGGCCCCGCGCGGCCGAGCTCAAAGGAGCGTCATTGACATTCGTGGTGTCGATTGCCAACAGGACAGAAGAGGCCAATCTCACACATCAGGCTCTGAAGGCTCTCAGCAAACAGCTTCAGTCCATGGAGGGCAGGCGCTGATGAGGCCAACGTTCCTGAAGGCCCATTTTGGTAACAATCGCAATTACTGCTACACCAATGCAGTGCTCATTGACGTTCTGGACTTGGAGTTTTACGAACGCAGGCACACTTCTTGATCGCAATGTTGACCGAACCATTTTGGATTTGTGCAGCAAGCGCAGGCCCTTTCATGTCTGGACTCTTTTGCCTTGGCGTCACTTGAAGTAAGCTTGGAACTCCCCAGGCTCCCAACACGATGCTGCTGAGTTCCTGCATTTTTTTTTGCCACGGCCTTTCCTTCTGTGATGCATTCCGCGTGAAGCCAGAAATCTTGTTCAGGATGCCAATTGTGGATCAGGGAGCCGGGTGCCCGCTTTTGCTCTCAGTGCCTAGCTCAGACTTGAACCAGGTTACTGTGCAATCCATGATAGATGAGTGGCAAGCCCAGGCCATGGTGCGCTGTCTTGAGACAGCGCCGACGTGTGTAGTTTTCCAGATCAATCGTTTCGTGCAAGTTGGGGGTTCCTGGTCCAAGAACTCGCGTCGTGTTGTCCTTCCGGACGCTTGCAGTCTTCCTGGCTTTACTGAAACACTTTCGTCTTATAGCGTTCGCTACAAGTTTAGGAGCCGGGATCATCCACCTGGGTGAAACACCAAGGTCGGGCCATTGCCGCTCCATCTTGAAGTCCCCTAAAAACCTCCTCTCTTTCTCATTGATGATGGCGTCCCTGCAGCGCGTGTCACCAGGGCTCAGGAGGAAATGATCGAAGCCAACCTCTACTTGTGCTTCTTCACGCGGGGCAGTGCTTGATTTGCCTGACGCCATTGTTTTCTTGTCTCAAATCAGTGGTGGCCGTGCCACCGTCAGATGCCACAACGCCCATGCCAGGACAAACTTTTTAATTAATATTCTTCTTATCTGCGTTGTTGTCAGGCGTGTTCCCTTCTCAGCCGGGAAGGTGCCAGCATGACGACCTGAGGTTCCGCCTTCTTTAGCTTTCGCCCGCAGATCATCCGCAGTATTTGTGCTGGCTCAAATCTGTTTTAACGTTTACATGCTATCGCCTTGTCATGTGATTGCTCATATTCTAGCCACCAGCGGTTTAAGCATGAACATGCAGAGATTGAACATGCAGAGAATTGATTTGACTGTCATGTCATGCTTCGCGTACTTTGCACTAGGACTTCATTTGTCGGACATTATCTGCATTTTTTGATGGACGAGTGATGTTGGAATATGTGCGCGTGCTTAGTTTCTATGCCATTTCTTCAAATACTCCCAAACCCATTGGCAAAGATGTACATATTGCGAAGGCTGAGGAGCCTCCTTGTGCATATCTTATTCCGTGAGCGATTTCGGTTTATCACATAGCACTCTGGTAGTCTGCTCGCTCAAGCTGTTTTAACATTTTTTGTTTAACGCTGGCACTGCTGTTGGTTTGTTGACTGCTGTTGTCTTTTGTCCAGCCACAAGTGGTTCAAACATGAAGCTAGACGCTTGCGTTTGCTGAAGGGTCATGTTTGTGCTTGTGGCTGTAACAATAAAATGTTCTGAACTGACTGGACCAGATGTTGCGCGTGTGCTATGTTCCTGCCAAAACAGTTGTGAACACTTCTGCAGTAGAGAGTGAGTGGAACTTGTGCTGTACATGTATATCCTGCGGATAGCGTGCTGGTGGCTAGAATGTAAATGTTTGAGCCAGTTTGTGTGTTCGCAGCTATTTTTACTCCTGCTGCCGGGTAGTGACTGTACAGAGTTTCACGCAAGTGTGTTCTCCTCCTGCCCCCCTCAATCAGAAAAATGTGGGGTGGGGGTCGGGGCATCTGAGCATGTGTGCCAGCGCGCTAACAAGCGCTTGCGGCTAAAGCGCTTTGGCTGCAGGGTTCGCCTTTTGGCCTGGCAACTAGTGTTCTCGCCAAAGCTCCAGCAACTGAGGGATGTCCCTCAGTCTGCTTGGCCTGTGTGCGGTGCGACCTTTGAAAAGATTTATGCGTGCGTCTTGCAAAGCTAGCATGCGTGTCTGGAGTGGACCGCCGTCCATCGTAGGGGGACGAGTGCCTAGATGGTTGTGTGCGGGATTGTTCGCCCAGTTTCTTCATGTTGCGCGCGCTAGCTCTTTGTGCGCAGTTTGGTCTTCATTTGGCAAAGGGCTGTGTGTCGAATTGCCATTTGTACAAGTTTGCGCGCCCCACCCACTGCCGCCCTACGGCACGCGCGGGATGTTAGGCTGCGCCCGTGTGAGAAGTGGGTACAGCTTGAGGCATATGCTATGCCTCATGTGTGTGGTAGTGCTGACTTGTGTCATGTTGCACTCACCATGTTGCTTTCCCATTCGCTGAAAAAAGAGTGACCAGTGCAACTTGCATCCTTGCCTTCATGCTCGTACTTTCTTGTTCTGTCTAGACACTAGTCCCGCATCCCTCCCGTAAAGTGTGTTTTCCACACCGACCCAACGCCCCAAGCGCCATAACCCGAAACAAAGTCCATGAGAGCGTGGGTGCTTATCTGCAGCTCGATACAGGTGTGTGTGTGTGTGTGAGTCGGAAGGTGAGCGCGCCTGAGATCGGTAGGCGCAAGAGCGAGCTGTGTCCGTGTTTCTTTCCTGATTGGATTCGCTTCTTTTCTGCAATGTTTTGGCGACTGCTGCCTGTGGCTTTGGTGTCTTGCGTCTGCGCGTGGGTGGTGTTAATTGCGACGCGAGCTTTACTCAACATCTTTGCCCTTCCATTGACAGAGGAACTCAGCAGATGTGAAGGCAGACCCGATTCACCGCGCTGAGATTCATTTCGAAGAAGGTTCGCGCTAGACACCTCCTTCGTGCAACTGAATATCAATGCATCGCGTCTAACCAGGATCCGATGACCCTGTGGTGCAAGCGCAGCTGTGGGAAGACAGCAAGGCCACAGCCGATGGCATCAATAGCCGCAGAAGTGGGTAGTGTTCATTGAAAGTAAATCACGCTGTCGTGTTGCATTGGCGGGACGGGTGCCTAGACAGTTGAGTGCGAGTTGTTCACGTGTTTACGTGATGGTGCGTGTTAGTTCATTGTGCGCAGTTGGAAACGTGCTGTGTGTTGAATTGCCACTTGTAGAAGTTTGCGTACCCCAACCCCCGAGCAGGGGGAAGTTTGGCTGCGCCCGTGTGAGAAAGGGGCGCTGCTGGTGGCTTGTGTTATGCCTCATGTGTGTGTGTGTGTGTGGTAGTGCTGACGTTTGTCATGTTGGGCCCAACATTTTGCTTTCCCATTCGCAGTGACCTGCGCGCCTTGCGTCCTTAGCCTTCAAGTTCTTACTCTCCTGTTCGCTCTAGACACTAGTCACGAAAAGCTTTCTTGAGCTGTGCATGGGTGTACGAAAGTTTGTGCGCTTTCGTGTGCTAGTCTATGGGTGCTGAGCCTGATTGCTAGTGCGGTGCTCCTCTTGAAGTGTTGCAGCAGCAGATAGAATGTCTGCGCAAGAGAAGGTGTTTGTGCCATTTTGTGCTTGGTCAAAGCTGCTTTAACGTTTCGTTCTCTAAAACGTCGCGATTGCGGTTTGTCCGGTTCTAGCATTCAGCTGCTCAAGCACAGTGAAATGTGGGACACGTGAAGCTACTTTTTGTCAGTAATGTGAACATGTCTGACGTGCAGGTGTTTGCGGTTGGTTGGGGTAGGCAGGAACACCAACCCTCTCTGCCTCCTCATCCTGCCATGTTCTTGAGTTGTGCAGCTGGTTGTGAGTAGTTGTCTGTGCTGCGCTGTGCATATCCTGCATCTTGCAAAACAGTAGCGGCGCGCCAATATGTTGTGGATTAGGCAGGAGAGGTTGGGTGCGAGGTTTCCGATTTCCCGCTCCTGCCCGCTCTTGCCCGATCAAAACTTTGGGCAGGGTGTTCTTTTGTCAGCGTCGCGGCTGATGCAGGGTTGCTTTTGTCAGTGATTACGGCTGACGAGTGGCTAGATAGTTTTGTTCGCCGTGAGGTCCGTGCTATTGGCTGACCGTAATTACTTTCTACCACCTTTCATTAGGACAAAGAGAGGACGCGTGAGTGGACTTCTGGGTTGCTGTTCTTGTTTGAACTGCGTTGTGGGCTGGTTGCTTGTAGTACAGTTTCTGCCTTGTGTCTTGTTTCGAAGTGATCTTGATTCAGAAGGGTTCCAATGTCTGTCAAAAAGAGCCGCTTGTGTTAGTGAGTGCGAGATTGTAGAGGTGTTTGGAATGCCCAGCAGCGTCTGTTGCGGCTGCGGAAAGCAGAAAGCCCATTAGATCTATGTAGCGCTGTTTCTAAATGTGACTGCGACCCTGTCTATCTCATGCGCGCTGAATACTCTACATGTCGTGTGCGCCCAGCAGCCAGGTGTGTTTGTTGTACCTTGTCTGGCTGCTGGCATGTGTGTTCAGCCATCCATTTCTCGATTTCTCTCATGCCCGCCCTAGTGCGGTGGGGTGTAGAGGGACTGCTGTCCCTGAAGCCGTTTTGTGGACGTGTCCACTTAGGTTTTGCTTGAAAATTCACGTGTGTGACTTTTACGTGCGGTTGCCTTGGCTCAAGTTGTGCTTGTGTAGCAAAGGAAAAAAGTTGCCCACCCTACCCACCCTTGGTTCTTGTTCGGCAAATCCCTACCCATGCTGGGTTGTGCGTGCGTGTTGAGATGGTCATTCCTCATCATCGTTAATGATGCAAACTTGAGTGCCGACTCTTGATACCTTCGGAATAGAAAGCGTTTCTATCCAGGTGATTCCTTTTGTGCTCCTCGCGTTGGTCCACAGGGACAGTGTGGTGCGATCCCGAGGATTGCGTGTGCGTAGTGAATCCGCCGGGTCGTGTAGCTGTGGGCTCTGTAGCCCGCAGCTTTGCGTAGGTGTAGGGGCCCAGCCGGGTCATGTGTGCTGTGGGCTCTGTAGCCTTCAGCTTTGCGTAGGTTTCAGCTCAGCCGAGCCGTAGCGCGCCCAGCCTGTGAATGTGGCGTCGCGTAGCATAGCTTAGGATGTACAGGAGATGGACCACTCAGGATCCATGCTATCCAGGGGTGGCATCAAAAATGTCGCCCCTGAACAAGGGACAGCAGTTGCCTGCATGGGTTATGCAGAATCCAGCCGTTGAAAAAAGTCTGTGTGCGTACTTTGTCTGAGCGATGATTCATTTCCTGATTATTGGATATTTCGATTCCAGATCCTTGTTGATGATATTAACTCACTAGCACAACTTGAAATTTTCATGACAGAACTGAAAGGTTCCTGGCTTTTGATGCCTGTTGTCCCAGCGCGTAGTAAGCTGTGCGTAAAGGAATCTTGGATGTCGCGTCAGAAGCATCGTAAGCTATAGTTCCTCTACTTACTTTCGAAAACATTTCTCTTCTTGCAGTCCGCAGGCATGCTTCCAGGCATGCTCAAAGGTGCTCAAAGGTGAAAGGGTTGCAAGTCTTTCTGAGGCACAGGCTCAGTCTCAGAAGTCTTACCTGAAAATCCGCGAAAGAACGGCGAAAGACCCGCGACGAAAGATCCGCGAAAGGTTGTGTAAGCCGAGCAAGCCCCCAGCATTGCAAGCCGGGGGAGACGACGTAGCTTTTGCGATTCGGTTTTGGAGTTAAGGGCTCGGGTAAGTTCTAACCCCACTTCAACTTTACGGCGTGCTTTGTGGTCTTACAGGTTTTGGAGTTGAGGGTGTGGGTCAAGAGTTCTTTTGAAAGTACAGGGCTTGGTTTTTTCTTCAAACATGCTTCCGCGAAAGCTGGCGATGGTGTGCGCGAAAGGAACTTTGGATTTCTGCGAAGCGGTCATTTTCTGCAATTGCGCGTTCATGTCTCGCGGTGGTGCATGCTTTTGAGCACGCCCGGTCGCTAGGTCCAGCGTTGAGTGCCCAGCTTATGAAGGGAATATTGGGCAACGCCCATATAACGCCTCAACGGCGCAAGGTCACCAGGCTGTGGCTTAGTTGTGCAGGTCACTGTCCTGCGCTGCTTGGCTGTTGAAAGTTGTGCGTTTGGGTTGTGGTTTCAGAGTTGCGCAAGCCTGCTTCTATTGTATCTTAGCTCGGTTTCTCCCGCTTGCCCGGCCGGGTGAGGGATTGCTGCCTGTGGGCCTGTGTGAGCATGTTTGACAAACCAGGTAGGCTCTAGGTAGGTGTGAGTTTTCTGTCATGGGTCCCTTGCTGTTCAAAACTGCCATGACGTCCCTTGTCTTGCAGCTTAGTGATGGCTAGGTCTGGGCACGAGGGACTTAGCCAACTTCGCGCCTCGCCTATTGACTTGACCAGGGATACGCCGCTACGCCAGACCGAAACTGCTTGACAGTTTTTGTGCAGTCTACAAACAGCTGCTCAGCTAGTGTTTAAGGCTACGGGCTTGACTTGCTTGAAGGCTGACGTTCGACAAGCAGCCCGCCTGGCCGAAAGAATTGTGAGGCTTCAGAAAAAATCAGATGCCGCTGTCGCTGGTGGAAGAGCGCTGTGGTCCGTGATGTCTGACTTTTGTGGCCAGCGCGTCAAAATTTGTCTTATCTCAGTGCTTGGCGCAGGACGCGTGTGCGTGGCCTGCGGAAAGCATCTGGGCAATGGCCTGCCTATTCGTGACTGGCTTATGTGAGTATGTGCTACCAATTGCAGCCGGACTCGCGTTTCATCGTTGCTAAGCTGCCGCCCCCAATTGGCTGCTTTGGTGAAGGCCCTACGATTCCTGAATGCTCTTGTTGCAATGCTGCGATACTACAATGCTACAATGGAGCAGTGGTGCATGCTAGCGCAATCTGAACCATGGAAACTGGCGAAACAAAAGTCCTTGCGCAGAGTGCATGCGGCTGTAGCGCTGTTACTAAACGTGGCTGTGCAGGTGTTCGCGGTTGGTTGGGGTAGGCAGGAACACCAACCCTCTCTTCCTCCTCATCCTGCCACGTTCTTGAGTTGTGCAGCTGGTTGTGAGTAGTTGTCAGTGCTGCGCTGTGCGTAGGCTGATTGATTCACTTCAGCTTTCCCACCCACCCACCCCTGCTGCTGAGCAGTTGGGAAGAGGGGGGGGAAAGGGAAGCCTGTTGGCAGGGTTTCTGCCTTGGATGGCTGTGTCCCGCATCTTGCAAAACAGTAGAAGCACGCCTACATGTTGTGGATTAGGCAGGAGAGGTTGGGTGAGAGGCAACCTTCTCTATCTCATCTACGCGTACTTGATTGCTTGGCATGTTGCGCGCGTCTAGCAGCCAGGTTATGTTTGTTGTACCTTGTCTGGCTGCTGGCGTTTGTGAAAAGCCATCCAGTTCTTGATTTCCCACCCGCCCGCGGGTGTAGAGGGTCTGCTGTCCCTGGAGCTTGAAAGGTTCCTGGCTTGTGATGCTTATTGTCCCAGCGCGTAATACACAAGTGTGAGTGTGAGCGTGTGTGAGATTGTAGAGGAAGGGGATCTGGTTGTTTGTACACACTTGTGCAGTGATGTCCACGTTGTGGCTGAATCTCTGACACATTCCCCTCCTTTCTCACGCGTGGTTATATGTAGAACGCAGGCCTGACTACTACAGGGACTTGCTTAAGTCGTCCCTTTTTTCTTGGTTGCTTCAAATGACTGGGGGGAAGGATTTTAGGAAGTCGTCTCTTTCCTGCGTTTGAGAGGGGATTCAGGCGCATGTGTTTAACCGTTTTTTTGCTAATCTTTCTAGCGTTTGCTATGTTTAGCTGCGTTCACACGCGTTTTACTGGGTAGATGGGGCAAACCAGTCCGATAACAAAAATCGGTGTGCCGTGGGGATT
>CAJNIZ010010562.1:0-12028 GCA_905231905.1 Symbiodinium pilosum | reverse complement strand
GCCAAAAACCAAAAAAATAGGGAAAGAAAAGCCAAAAAAATAGGGGAAAAAAAACCTGGCTCCGAATTGAAACGGGGGTGCCCGCGAAGGTCCAGGGTCTGGGGCCGGTGGTTTGGATCTTGGCGCTTTGAGGTTGATTGTCGGGTTAGCGCATACATGGTAGGGGTTGTCTTTTACGATTTGTTAGTTTCTCTGGGTAAGTCGTGCTACGTGCCCATGCACTTCCTGATACACGCACGGAGTTTGGCAAGTACTCAGTGACAGGGCCATAACTGTCTCCGACTAGGCTATAAGAAGCCTGTGCCACTCGTCCTGTATGCGTTGTTTGCTCCAGGTTTCTGCCGAGGCGCTGGTATGGCAGCGTGTGGAGATCTCGCAGCCAGGCCAAGTCTCAAGTTTAAAGTTTAGGCAGAACTGGACCTAAACCCTTAACCCTAAACCGTTTCCATTTTATTGTTCATTTTCCGTATATAACCCCTATATTATACAGAGTTGAGTGCAGATTGGAATCAGAAGCCTTCGTGAGTGTATGGGGTTGAGGTTTTGGTCGTTTTGCGATTTAGCGGCGCAGCAGCAGCTGAGGCTGCGCCCCAGACCCCCTGAAGGATCCAAGAAATGGAACCCTTCCAATATGAACCCATTACTACATTGGGGAAACTAGAGGATTATTAGGGGGTTCCCTTTTTTTTTTGAGCTCATGCATGTTTCCTGCCGGTTAATCCGCAAAGTGCATGCCTAGCAGATAGAACACGACATACTAGTCTAAAGGTTAGTATTGGTGCTTAAGGACCAGAGGATTTCTTGCTGCTGCACCAGAGCATAAGATTGGATGACCAGACAACCCAACCAAGCTTCGAAGCTTCTGCTTCTGAAGCAGGCAGGACAGGAACCTCTCCTGATGAAGATCTTGTTGTGGCCAGTTCCAGGCTTACAGTCCCCTTAAGTAGATAGAATATGGCTTTGGGTATATTATAGTAAAATCCCCATACCCCATATTCTATCTACTTAAGGGGTACTATATACTTCAGATCCTAAACCCTAAATCCTAGACCCTAATCCCTAAACACTTCAGATCCTTCAGAGGTGCAATCCGGAGTCTCAGTCGCATGCAGGCTGGTATGCGGCCTGCTTCTGCCAAGTCACGAACACCACGTCTGGCTGCGAGGTGCCAACAGGGTCTGCTTCAAGGGTTTCTGTGTAAGAAAATGGAAGCTAGTATATTATACCAGGGTATATGTTGGGGTAATTTTAGGGATTAAGAGGATATAATATATGGCGGGTTATATAGGGATTAAAATGGGGTATATTTTGCTAGGGTATATGTTGGGATGTATTTCGATAATCTGTGTATTAAAATGGAAGCCAATATATTCAAACAGTGTATATACTGGGGGTATATTTGGGATAATGGAAAATGAGATGGAAACTACTATAGTATATTGGGGTTATATGGGGATAATGGAAAAGAAAATGGAAACCAGTATACTTACAGTATAATAGCGTATATCTTAAAGGTCATCAGCAGAGGCAGCTCCTAGAACCTCTGAGGCCAAGACCCGCCCTAGGCTCCTCGAGCTTTGTTTCTATACCCCAGACTTTTCAAGCCTGTAAAGCGTGAGCATTCCTGCATTCGTATTGTCATTTCGTGTCATGCCTCTTCAAGTAAGTCCTCCTGAAATTCCGTTAACCCCGCCCCCAATTTCCAACTACTCCCTAAGCCCTACCTGGACCCTAAACCCTGACTCCTAAATCCTAAACCCAAAACCCTAAACCCCCCCCTTGAAAAGGGGATCCGTTCAGGAGGGCTCATGGCGGCTATTGGGTTGGCAGCTGGCTGCAGGTGTCACATCTCTGGCTGCCGGCAGCACCTGGGCTCAGGGGATTGTTGGTGGAAAAATTGGTTAGCTGTTAAGGAAATTAACGTAAATTCAGTTACCATAGTTTGTATGTATATATAGGGTTTCTTAACTTAAGTTCAGGCACCATAGTGTGTATATATAGGGTTTAGGGCTTAGGGTCTCAAGTTTAGGGTTTAGGGGTTAAGTTGTTATAATAGTAAACAGTAGGGTTTCCTGACCATTAACTTAGTTTAAATTCCTTAACAGCAACCCAGAAAAGGGGCCTACGGTTACGCACAGGTTGCGCCCACATGTTCTGGTTTGCGTGCACCCCAGGGTAGGTCCTCAAACATCAAGCTTAAATCCCTTCGCTGGTGTTTTCAGCATCATGATGCTTGGAAGGCCTGATAAGGTACGCCTTCCATTTTGCCAGATCAAGTCGTAATCGTGGACGCGTTGACCTTATTGTTCATTTTGGGGCTGGGCTTCTATGTTTATCACATCACGAAGACGAAGCCCGAAATCTTGAGTATGGAGCTCATCAAGTTGTACTGCCAGCAGCGTCCTCCATGTGCAGTTGGTGTCCCAGAATCGATAAACCCTACACCCTGAACGGTAGACCTTAAAACGCCCCAAACTTCAAAACGCCCTAAGCCCTGAAGAGCCCCAAACCCTAAACCAGGGGCCCAACCTCAAAAGCCCCTAGACCCTAAAAACCTCAACCTTCCGCCCTACACCCTACAACTACCAAACCCAAAGGCCTCTGGATCCTAAAGACCTCCAAGCCGCATCCTAAACGGTAAGAAACGCTAAACTCTAAAAACGGCAAACCGGAAAAGAAAGATAAGCCCTTAAAGGCCCCAACCCCCAAAAACCTAAACCCTTCAACAAAAACTAGTCCTAGAAAAAGCGCTTAATCTGAAGCCCTCAGCCCTACCCTAAGGCCACTAAATCCTTCGACTCCATAGACCCGAAAAAGCGTCAACAAATCCTAAGCCCTAGAGGGCCTCACACCCTGTTTCCTATGGTGTGTGGACGAACCAAGACGTGTGAGGGTAGGGTTAGCGGACATCCCTCTTGAAGATTCTGTGTCTCGCAACTTTCTCATGAGGGGGTTTTGAGCCAATACGCGCGTTGTTGCTAAGTTGTGGGGTGTGGAAACCCAGAGGCAAGCAATCCTCTTGTCTCAGACATTCTGTGACAGAAGGAAGTGATCTTGCCCATCAGGTTGCGCCAGCACCCTGTAACTCATTTCAAGAAGCCTGCATTCCCCACCTTTGAGGCGACGGCCAGGGTTCCGTGGTGTACCGTGGAAGTCACTTCCAGCTCTTCTTGAGTGGGGTGGGCTTTACAACGGAGGACGAGTCTCGGGGTCTGGGTCTTGGGGTTGGGGCAGGAGTGAGTTGCCAATTTCTGTTGTGGGAGGCTAGTCCATTGCGCTTGCGGCCAGGGTGAGGATCGCACCGGATGGCTCACATGAGCGTAGAAGCCTGAATAACTAGGAAGGTTATCCCTTGATCGTTACATATCATCTTCCGATACCTCTTGTATAATCTCGATATAGTACTTTCCTAAAGTAGGGGGACCACAATCTAGACTCTGGACCCTAAAAGACTATTGTAGGGAACCCCCATGATGGTACCCTTAGTTTTGGGAAACCCTGAGCCCTAATCCCTATACCCTATATGTCCCTATATACCCTTATATAACCCCTAGAACCCCTTTAACAAGACCGCTCATGTTGGGAAACCCACATAGCAGCGTTTCTGACCAGGACCGACTTCACATCCAATCAGGGGAGGTTGCCTGTGCATCCTGGACAGAACACCAGGCATCCGGGTGTGGTGCCCATGGCAATACATGACCTACAATCTAAACTCCTTAAAGGGGGGTTATATGGGGGCTTATATAGAGTTATATAGGGTTTAGGGTTTCTATATAAGGGATTTTACAGGGGACTACTATAGGGGTTATTCAGGGGGATACTAGGAGTTTGGATTATAGCTCACATTGATAGCCTTCTGAAGCAGAAAGCAGGGATCCTACATAGAGGGTTTGTGCAGCTTTGTTGGGATTGCCTGCTCGTTTCTAGGAGAGAGCGACGTTTCTTGAAATTTTGAATGATCCGGACTGTGCAGTGTAGGTCTCAACATGGGATCTTGCCTTGATGATTCAGGCTTCTTTTGACATTTGTTAGAAGGGACACGTTATTCTTCAGATGCCTAATTAGCTCTACCTGCGGATAGTCTAATCTGTTTCAGACCTCAAAATACCCCAGATACATGTGGAAACGGAGACCGGCGACCAGTAGATAGAAACCTGCAACAACCCGATACATGATGCCATGCGTCGAGGCAGACTTCCGACAGCACGCAATCCAAAATCGTACGAAGTTTGTATCCTGAACCCTCACTAGGATTTTTGATATGGCGGCTGCGAGTTCTGACATCCAAATATCAGAAAACCTTTGCAGGGAGTATGACCATGGTGCTGGTTAATGCCGAAAAACTGCCCGTAGCCTTATGATTTTGTCATATGGGGGATGGTCAAAATTATGGTCTTTTTTTGGGTCCCTATTATAATACGGCACCTAATATTTAGGGTACCCAACAAGGGACCATAATGTGACATCCGCCCATATCCTTAACGCTCCAAAGATGGAAGGCGGATGCCACGGCTGCCCCCGTAGCTCTGGCTGTAGGAGCCTCCGAGGACCCCGTCCTGCCAGGCCGGGAGGAGTTCAAGTTGTGCTTTACGAATGTAATGGGTGATATTATTCAGACTATTATTAGTATCACCATTATTACAATTATTACTATTATTATTGTTATTGTTATTATTGCTATTATTACTATATTACTAATGTAATGGGTAAGATTTCATAATATTACTATTGCGAGTATTGGTACTATGCTTATTATCTTTAGCACGATTAGTACTGGTAGTAGGGCTATTATTAAGGGTCAGTACTTTCAGGGTTCGGGGATGGGCTTACTCGGCAACTGCCCCTGTTAGCAACGCAGTTCGGGGCTTGCACCACCTTTGGAGAGTCACAAGCCGCAAGCTCTGAAATGCTTAGCACTCCAAACCAAAACCCTCTCAAATCCTAAGCCCGAAATCCTAAACCCTCCCGAAACCCTAAACCCTAAACCCTAATTAAATCCCAATTAAACCCTAAACCCTAATTAAACCCAAAACCCTTCCAATCCTAAGCCGCATCCCAGGCTCCCTGGCACCTGGCGAGCTCCGCAGCTTCAGCCGTGAGGAGTCTTGTCTGTTGCTCCATGCAAATAGGATATCCCAGAGGGTTGACTTGGGAGTTTCCGGGTTTAGGGTTCAAAGGGTTTAGGGTTTAGGGTGTAGGGTGTAGGGCTTAGGAAAAATCGGGATCCTCTTGGTATCCTTATTATAGTTTACAATCCTTATTGCTACCAAAAAGAGGTGCACAAGGCGTATCTACGTGGAACATAAGAGCATGTTGAGGGGCGCCCTGAAGAATTATTCAGGTATTGCTCAGCGAAGCTCTCAGATGGCCGTGTCTGCAGCTAGTGTGGTTCTATAGTCCCCCTCAAGTAGATAGAATATGGCTTTGGGTATAGTATCATAGGATCCCCATATACCGCGTATCCTATCTACTTAAGGCAGACTATATATGCACGCGGAAAATGTGCTGTATTTATGTATTGACGATTGATGCTTCTGCCGCAGGGCCTGCGCGGCCGCCTGTCGCTGACCACAGCCCATGGTATCCTGGACTGCATTTTGGCTTCCGCTCCCACTTAGGAGAGAGATCTACAGGAGAATCTACTTTTTAGGATGAAGCCCCCAAATTCCGGATCCCGAGCCTCAAATCACAATATAACCCCTAGACCCTAGACTCGAAGCCCTGGTCCTCAAATCCTACACCTCTCTAACACCCCAAGCTAAAAACCTGTAGCCGCATATTTTAGACCACGTCAAACCTCTGACCTATCAACCTTGAACCCTACCAGGTCTCCAGGCGGGTGACACCCTTCGACTTAGCGGTCTTGTAGTGGTCGGCCCCGCCTGTGGCAGCGACCCTCGGCCAGCAAGGCAGCCATTCAGAGATTATCATCAAGGTTGCTACCGTTGACGGACAGCTCACCCCGCAGATGCGGTAGAGCCCATGTCAAGCAGTTCGGACTTGCTGTCCTTCTTCCCTTTCTAGCTGTGGTACTTCGACATTCCGCTTGATCCAAGCATGAGTGAAGCATCTCGCTGCGCTCGAATAGATGCGGCTCAGGTCTTCTCTGTCGCAATGGGCCGCAACGTGTCAGACTGCCAGACTCTCAGTGATCTTATTGGTTCTTAGTAGGGAAATAGGGAATATAATTCCTATATACTCCCTATGAAGATATTCTTAGTAGGGCATAAAGGAATATGATTCCTATATAATCCCTATATGAAATATTCCTTGATTTTCTACTAAGAACTAGTAAGTGAATTTCGAAGGGGTCCAGTAGAGCCGAGTGTAGGCTCTGGGCTCTGGAGTGAGGGAGGGCTTCCTAAAGGAGTCGAAGACTCTGCACTTTGGGGTTTAGGGTTAAATAGGAGTTTTTATTTGGGGAGATAGGGGTTATGTAGGGGTAATATAGGGGTCATTTAGAGTTTGGGGTTTAGGGCTTGTTTTTGCTGATGTTTGCCGGAGGTAGCAGTTGCAAGATTGCCATAGCAGACCTTCTTGAAGGATGCAGGGTTTGATGTTTCAGTCCCGCATCCTTTCAGGCGTCCCTGCTTCAATCAGACCTGCTTGCAAGCAGGTTTTCTGTCTAAGTCATTGAAGAGCACTGCCCAGCCGGAGAAGCCTCGCAGACAGTGACATCATCTGACCGTTCTTGAACTGGTAGTTTCCCAAAACAAGGGGACCCCCATATAGACCCAAAAATACTATAGTCCTTATTATAGGGACCCCCAAAAAGGGTACCCCTAATTTCAGGAAACCCCCAACTGATCTTCGTAGCTACTCCAGGACTTGACACCTAGCTCAGTGACATCCACAGCTGAACAGCTGCGCAATAAGCAGTTTAGGGTTTAGGGTTTAGGGTTTAGGGTGTCAAGGCCTGGAAGTCCTGGAGTCCTGGCCGCTCTCTGTCTTCAGCGCTCCCTCAGCGACCGAGGTGTGGGCACAGGAGATGGATCTCTTGTTTCTTCTGTCGTTTATGCTGTAGGCCTGCAATCTTACAGCGACAGATCTGCATGGTGGTTTTCTTACACTGTGCACAAGAGGTCTCGGACAGTTTGCTGGAACGTTTGTTCGGCTTCTGAAGGCTTTTGGTTTCCCTGCCAAATGGGTCTTGTGGACTGCAGGCAACGCAAACTTGGCAGGATGTTCATACAATGCATTGTGGAGCGAGAGTAGTGAGACTGACAGGACTCGTGCCCTTTCTCACATCCGCCGTGCTTTCCACCCACTTAAGATGTTAAGATGGAGTCCATGGAATCTCATCCAGCTTCCTTTATCCTCCACTGTTACAATATGCAGATTCATGCTTTGCAGTTGAAGCGCCGGACCTGAAAAGGTGGTTCTGGAGGTGGCCCTTTCCGAAGAAGAGCAGCTTGGCATTCTTGTTGGCATTTGCGCTGTAGGGAGAGATGTGATGAGCACGGGAAAACTTGTGAAAAAGAATGTCTTCCATGAGAAACTGAATTCATCCCATGCGTGCTTCCGAGTACAACTTCCTGGTTAGATGCAACGTAGGCGGCCCAAAAAGCAAAGTCCACCTGCAAACCCCCACGCCTAACACATCCAACGAGGTTTTTAGTTATGAAGCGCGGTTCATGAATTTGATGCTAAGCTAAAACCCTGAACCCTAAACCCAGGGTCCGGAATCCTTCAATTAATTCATACTGTTTACACCTTGATCCTCCGCTCATAGTCTGTGATCTCGTAACTTTACTGCAGTCATCATTGCTGTCATCATTGTTAGTCTTATGAATGATGCTAGTAATGTCAGCGTGGCTCTTTGTAGTGCGAAGATGGTTGCTCCGGGCAGTCTATTGTCCCTCCTGAACAAATGAGATCTTGCTTGCAGTGTAGGAGTTCCAACTGTTGTTATCGCGATGAAGATGTTTCGCTCTCCACACTGGACAGCCATCTCGGCCCCAGCCCTGAACCTCCACGTTTGCATCCAAGCCCCTCTCTTACCCAGGCTCCAGTCACTGGACCTCTCTTTGGCCTCCTGGCGGGGTGCGTCTGTTGCGACCTTTGGCCGCTTTGCTGCTGGCCGCAACGCCGCCGGCCGCCACGCGGCTGCTGGGATGCAAGGTTGTTCGTTCCTTTGTCTTTCCTTGCTCTGTTCTTTTTTGGGTTTAGGGGTTAGGGAAGGCCTAGCCCTTCTTTGCAAGGGTTCTTCGTTCAGCATGCTGTTCCTCTACCGCCTCCTCGCATTGCTCGCTGTCTTCTTGCGTGGTGTTGTTGATTTTTGTGCGTTGCGTTTTGCTACTGCCACTGTTCTCCGTCGCATGATTACTAAACCCTCAACCCTAAACTCTAGGGCCCTAGGGGTTTAAATTGCTCCGTTTAGCATTGCCTCCGGCTCACCATCTCTAGCACACGAAGTAAGTGTACAGCAAACAGCAAGGGACGGAGCAAGAACCTTCCAACAGCATGAGATTAGTAAATCCCTGGGGAATGAAGTGTTTCGTTAAGAGCCATGCTTTGCTTAGTCGCTTTGCCAATCAAGCACCTCATCAGGTGTGTTGGGGCCGCCGCTATGCTAACTCTTCGGTGTCGGTGGCACAACTCGAGGTGTGGAGGGAAGCTGGGGCGCTGGCTGCTCACCTGTGATGTGAGCGGTAGGTAGTCTAAACTCCTTAGAGGGGATTATGGAGGGAGTACTATAGGGGAGTACTCTAGGGGGATACTAGGAGTTTGGACTATAGCTCATGTAGAAGGCTGAACGATTCGTATCGTCTTTGAAGATTCGGGCTTACGGTTCGGGGTAGAACTCTGAGTAACTTGTAATGGCAGACATCCCCTCAGAAGATGTTTCCGGATAAATTAATTGCACAACTCAGCAGGCTTGGTAGAATTTGCGTGGGTTATGTCTTTTGTGGACCTAAACCCTAAACCCTAAACCCTGTGGAAACCCAAGCTGTGTGTTCTGGCAGGTTGTGGATGCACCGCCCTTCCCGCGTGGAAGCTTAGCCTTGCGTCAGCTGACATCCACAGTATTCCAGAGTGTGAGAGGCTGTAGTAGAGTTTAGGGGTTTAGGGTTTAGGGGTTGAGGGTTTAGGGTTTAGGGGTTTAGGGGTTTAGGGTTCAGGGGTTTAGGGTGTAGTAGATTGATGTGAGGGTTTCCCAACATTAGGGGTACCTTTTAGGGGTCCCAATAATAAGGATTATAATTTTTAGGGTCTATATTGGGGTCCCCTTATTTTGGGAAACTACCATGTATTCTGTTTCAGCTTAATGAGAACTTGCCAATGCGACTAGCTACACAGAAGCGGCCTGAGCTCTGCGCTCTTCATCCTTCAATGTAGACAGACAACAACCTGGGTTGCTGTTAAGGAACTTGATTTAAGTTACTCTATTTGGGAAACCATATTAATTACTATATATACCTATTATGGTAACTTAATTTAAGTTCCTTAACAGCAACCCAGCAACTCACCGTAGCTTGCTCTACCCCCAAGTACCATGAAACCGAGTAGACGATGTGCCCCGTGGCTCACTGAGGTCAGCACTCCACCTCACCACCGCGCTACCTCACGTGAAAGCTCCAAGTTTGGGCCCTGGGTGAGGGCTGGGGTTGGGTTTAGGGTTTAGGGTTTAGGATCATAGCAATCACGGTAGTCATAGTACTGATAGCAACAGTAACCCAATGACAGTGCTCGAAGAAAAGGACCAGCAGAGGTTTCGAAGGAAGGCCTTGAGGTCGGGAGAGGTGTTGACAAGGACAGGTTTTTGAAGGAGTTCTGCTGCCATTTAAACTTTAGGGCAGTGTCACGGGTGGCTTCACATTGCAGCCTTCGTTGGTATTTGTAGCTTGGGGCGCAGGTCTGCAGATGAATAACCTAAACTAGGTGGGTTTAAGGTTGTCCAAAGGGAATCTTTCATCTTGGCTCCCTCATGCGCGCTAATATCAGAATATTTGAGGAACACCGAGCACCATCGGCGCAGAGCACTAGGAAAACCGGAATGTGGTGCCAGCACAGGTTGCATTCCACTCAACCCAGCTCTTCTGGGGACTGGATTGGGCTACTCATGCAAAATTCGAAGGTCCAAAGCCAAATTTCGAGCTTTCACCGAAGTAAACCTTAAACTCACCTAAAAAGGTCCTCTAGCAACAAACCCGAACAACCCCCTAAACCCTAAACCCTAAATGGCCCTAAACAGCCAAGGTATCCTGGCATTTCAGACCAATGGGGCGGCACCCTACAGTGAGGCTTGTTAGGGTGTAGGACTTAGGTTTGCCAATTGAGCTATAGTCTAAAATCCTTAAAGGGAGTTATCAAGAGAAATATATAGGGTAGTATTAAAGGGGTTACTAGGGGGATTCTAGGAGCTTCGGCTATAGCTCAATTGTAGTAGACCTTGACGCGCCGATTCGGGCTAGGGTGGGGCTGAAAACCAGATTCCGTGTATCCTGCATGATCCCTACTATGGATGCATACAAGCAGGAGCCTAGTGTTCGGGGATTGCCAGAGCACTTCGATGATTCAGCGCACCGGTCTGACAGCCCAAAGGGGCCATCCACATTTGGTTTGCTTTGGCCGAGCGGCAGCTTTCCGGCATTCTGGCCTTTGGATTCATGTACAAACCTTCGCGTGCTAAACTGAAGAAACAGCCCACCCGGGATCCCGTTGTAATTCGATCTTATTCGGTTGCTGCAGCATTTGTTGAGTGCAAGGGTGCAAAGTCTTTACATGTATCATCGAAAATCAGTCTAGAAGAGTATGGTCCTCTGCCGCAAGTGCAGTCAACTCTTGTTGATTCAAAGCTGATTTTTTCGTAGGCCTCTCAAACAGATTCGAACCAGACGATGAAGCTTAAAACAGGGTGAGGACGACATACCTAGAATATTTATGCTTTAACCCAGATTATAGCAATATGCTATGAACCATATTTTAACGGCTGTGAGAACAGTATAGCTTTTTTGGGCAACCCATACATCCTGAACCGTAAGTTCCTCCAGGCAGTCGGGCCAATGCGCCTTGCGCTGACCTTCCGCGCTTCGGGGCCGCTCCGCAACGGGGCGGGCAAGCAGACAGGGCCCCTAAAGCACTTCATGGGATTAGGGTTTAGGGGGGAGGATACTTGGGGTTTAGGGTATAAGTTTGGGTTCTAGTTTAGGGCCAAGGGTGTAGGATTTGGGTTCAGGGCTGTGGGACGAGTCAGATGAACAACTACATGGAACTGGGGATTCTATACTGCTTTGCCAGGAAGGGGGCCTGACAAACTAGAACAAGGTTTCGGGGCAGACTATCGCTGGTACGAGTATCGCAATCATTTTTGGCGCCTACCTCCTGGAGCAGTTTCTGATGAAATTTTGTTTCCGTTGGCAATGCCAGCATGGGCTCGGTCTCCAGGAGAGTGTGAAATTTTGAAAGCCGTCCAGACCAGCCCAGGCCATGCATTCAGCCCTGCGGATGAAAGCGGCACCCCAAGCATGCGATGCTGATGCAGACAATCTTGTCACGGAATGACTGAATGAGGTGTTACAATTGTGAAAAATGCAATGTTCAAGTAGGGATTTCTTTGGACAAGACTCTTGCTACAGGGTTGGCTACGAGATGCCATGAGCGTCTTTGGGTTGCAGATTTTGTGAGGCCCTCCTGTTTGGGGGCAGGGTTCCGGAAGGGCCGGGGCTCGTCTGGGTTGGCTTAGATTCATAAGCGAAGTCTCAGGTAAACCAGACAGCGCGCTCTTGCGAATCAGTACCCCTGTTCATATCTTCATGCCGGGCCCTGCAAAAGCCTCCCCATGAAGCCTCACAGGCGCGGCCAGTGCTGTTGGCTACGACCGTGCGGCGCAGGAGGTGCTGCAGCCGGGGTAGCGCCGGAATGAGGGAAGTGACTGAATTATGTATGATTGTGTGGGAAAGTTAGGATGCAGCTAGGATTCAGGGCGGGGGTGTAGGTGCGTGAAACCTTAGGTTGCAAGGGTTATGTGAAGAGTGATCGGGCCATGGATATGACTTAAAGAGCCTCCGGCTCTGTCCGCCGA
>CAJNIZ010010561.1:0-12029 GCA_905231905.1 Symbiodinium pilosum | reverse complement strand
TAGGGTTTAAGGGTTTAGGGTAAGAAACCCTTAAGAGGGGACATTGCGGTCCCTGCATATGGTCCCTTGTATTATCCCTAATATGAGCCTATGTTCATGAGTTACACGGGAAATATGGATTGTGGGTCATGTCTGTGTAGAAGGATTTCGTGGGGTGGGGACTTGGGGGTAGGGTTCAGGGTTAATGGACGGTTTGTTTTTTCTCGAGTTTACGCATTGGGTTAAGGGCTTGAAAGGTCTTTGTAAAGGAGGGACCATTGGGAGTATACTTCCTTCAAGAGACGTCCTGACCAGAAAGCGGAACCTATAGTTTATGGCCATTTTCGGGACGCGTTTTTCCAACAGTCCCCATGTCATGAGAGGGTTTTGGTAACCCCAAGACCCCAAGATAGGACCCCATAACTACCATATGAGGAAATGCTATCCCAACTGTTTGGGGGTTGGGGTTGCCAAAGTCTTATCATTAATATGAATGATTCGGGGGGCCGTAGGATTTTTTTTCTTCGGGAGTCCCTAGAATACAAGGATCCGGTTTTCCGGAAGCATAGGACAGTATGCCCTTTTGAAGAAATACTTCTGGCTTGGGAAACCCGACAAACCAGATATGCACTTATGGTTTAGGGTTTCAGGGTCTTAGGGTTTCAGGGTTTTGGGGATTAGTCAATAGCCGCGTAATGAGCAAACCTACGAAGACAGGCAGCCAACCCGAGCTCGCACAATACGAGTTTCGTCCAAGAGCCACGCGGTTTAGGGTTTAGGGTTTAGGGTTCAGGGTTTAGGGTTTAGGCGGGTTTAGGGCCATTGGTCACCCCAGCGCAGAAAAGTCAATTGCCCCAGCTGAACCCATCAGGTGCTTCGTTCGCTGAGGCGTCAGGCTTAAGCCTTGCCTGAAACCCTAAACAATGAACGTATTTTAAGTTACCATATTATGGGTATATAGCAACCGATCATAGTAACTTGATTGCAGATCCTTAACAGCAACCCAGTCTAAGTTAGCCTAAGGTCTTTACCGTTCTACCATGCGCCATGACCTGTTTCCTGGGGCCACTGGCTCTGAGCGCAGTAGGTATATGGGGATCCAAGACCAGAACCCTAAACCCTACTGGTGGCCCCATTTACCTATCGTTTAACGGGTTATACCTACTATGTAAGGGGTAATTACTACTAAGCTGTAGGTAATCGGGGTTACAGGTAGACCTTAAACCACAGGCCCATACGTTTGACCTTAGAGCTTTAGCGTTGACAGGTGTCTTTGCTAGGTATCGCTCCCAAGCTGACACTCATGGATTGCAAAACTGTAGAATCCAGAAATGGGGGGGTTTAGGGTTTAGGGTTTAGAGTTTAGAGACTTCAAGATACAAACCCCAAAACTAGAATCCTCAGTATTCGAAGTTTAGAAGTATGTGCCCCTAATACGGGCCCCTAGGGCTTCACGGGTGCCATTTCTGGCCTTCATAGAGAAGGACGACGAAACGTACCTGATGGGGACGCCTTTAAGGGTCCCTAGGTTCACACTTAAAGGGGCATCCCCATAAGCCTGTAAAGGGTTCTCCCTCCCTTGAGAGGTGTTGCCCGTACAGGTACGTATAGGGTATACAGTAGGCATAGAAGGATTCCAGGGTTAAGGGCCCCTGCTAGGGGCTCGTGGCTTCAATCTTAGAATCTAGGGTCTCCCAAAAAAAGTCGGGCCTAATTTTGGGAAACCCTAAATCCTATATACCCCTATACAACCCCTTATACCCCGCTTTAAAGGCACCCCTAATTTTGGGACCCTCCCCCCCCCTCCCCCCCAAAAAAATGCTCAAAGCTTTCGACTTGGGTTGAGGGGGAAGGGGTGTAAGGTTTTAAAACCAATACCTACCTTTGAGTCCTAAAACCCTTAAATCCTACCTGAACCCCAAAAAGTATGTAAAATAATGGCCTTTATGGCTGTTATTATGGGTTTAGGTCTATTATTTTGCATACTTTTAGGGTTTAGGTAAGCCCTAAGCTGCAAACCTCAAGGACTCATTTGGTCTTAAGGTTCGGGATAGGGCCCCAAATCGCAAGGATTGGAGTTCGGTGCTTTATCTGACTGACGTGGGTGGTGCCACCGCAGTCTTCGAAGGAACTGAGGCCAAGAGTTGCAGAAAGGGGTTTCTCAAACTGGGTGGCTCTACGACTTGAAGGTTAGGGTTTAGGGTATATATAGGGTATTGGCATAGGATTCAAGAAAAGTGCATCTGACTGGGCGTACAACCTTGCTTGTACCTTGGGTAACCGATATAAGCCCTGTTAGGAGGATTATTTCTAGGGCTACATGCCCAGTCGCATGGACCTCCAAGTAGGGACCGAAGAAATATACCTATAGGGAGTCGAAAGCGATATTGTGGTCTTTTTCGATGTGTTGCCTATTGGGCCGTATCGGGGGGTTTAGATCTGGGGGGGGGTCTCCTTGAAGGGCTCAACCCTAAAATTGCAAGTCTAAACGGACTCAACTGGAAACAACAAACAGCGAGTCCCAAGATTATCAGAGGAATACAAGGACCCGGTAGGATGATTACTTGCGCACCCCCCCTTTATAACCCTAAACCCGAACTCCCACAGGGCTACAAAAAAACCTGAGCCCTTAACACCCTAAACCCTAATCCGTGCCTGCCTTTGAGTCGAAAACTTACAAAGTCCCAGGGTCCAAACCTTAAGCCCAGCATCCTACTTAGAGGCTCAAGGTAATCGAAGCCCACGTAGGGTTCAGGGTTGAAGGTTCGTATGGGGGCATATCATGCTAACCGTAAATTATACCCCAGGTTTCTAACCGGAACCAGATTATGACTATTTTGGGGACTCACACTGCTTATAGTCCTAAACCTTGAACCATGAGCTTTAAAAGACAAAACCCCACACCGTAAACCTAAAAACCTCAACTTTAGACTCTAAACTGAAAACTCTACTCTAAACCTTGAACCTTAAGCCCAAACTCCCAAACTCCTGTAGGAGCCTATATTGATACTAACACCATCCCCGTATGGCCCTTTATAATCATGTTACACTACACGCCACAAACCCTATTCTAATTAAAAAGGCCCCTCTGCTGTACCCTAAACTCTACCAACCCTATAAACTATAAACCCTAAACCTTAGACCCTCAACTCTAAACCCTAAACCCTTTTCTAAACCCTAAACCCTATAAACCCTAAACCGTAAACAGTCCCCAAGCCTTGCAGCAAATCTGCAGGTGCAAGCAGTATGGCCAAAACCTGGCAGGCTTGCGTAGACCGAGCCAGGAGTTCGGGGCTTAGGGTTTATAGTCACCCTAAAAAGAATATGGGGATTTTTTTGGGGGGGGTTTTAGGGTTTTGGGGTTTTAGGGTTTTAGGGTTTTAGGGTTTTAGGGTTTAGGGTTTAAGTCGCCCTTAAGTAGATAGAATATGGCTTTGGGCATATTAGAATAAGATCCCCATATACCCCATATTCTATCTATTAAAGCGGTTCCATAGGATTTGGGGTTTCGGGTGTGGGGTAGGATTTAGGGGTTAGGATGCTCTGGTTTTTGGGGGTCAAGGTGTTTGAGTTTAGGGAGTTAGGATGTTAGGGTTTGTTGGGGTTCAGGGGGTTTGGGCTTTTGGGATTTCGGGTTGGGGATTTGGGGTTTAAGAGTTTCGACCCAGGGCTGCGCGCTTGGCTTGAGGGTTAGCGGTTTAGGGTTTAGGGTCTGGATAAGGACCTTACCCTGCTTCACCTGAAATTTATGGGGGTTTAGGGTTTAGATGGCGACTTTTTTGCAGAATGATCCCGAAACGTTGCGTTCGAGGCTTTTGTGAATCATCACGAATTTGGCAGAAAATTGGTTTTAGGAGGTTCAAGGGGTTCGGGTTTCAAGAGTATGTAGGGATGATGAACCTTGGACCTTACACCCTGGACGGATGTGCAGTCCTTATGGGGTTAGGGTTCTGGCTTAGAGGTACAGAGTTGAGTGTCACGCAGACTAATAGGGTTTGTAGTGTTTAGGGTTTGGGGTAATTTGAAAAGGGGCCTCAAAGACTTTTGTCCTGTTCATTACAAGGGAGCTCTATGGGGTTTCAGGTTAGTTTGGGGAAGGTCGGTTCCTGGACTTTCTAGAGAAACAGGTGCTTGAAACGAGTGAGCCCGTGAAGCCTTCACGCCCTAGATTCCATGTTGGTGTGGTGTTTATGCGATCCTGGGTTTTGGGGTCTTGGTGTTTAGTATGGTTTTGCAGGGGATTGGTCTGGGGTCTTAGGACCTTTTCGTTTGTTTGTTTTGGGATTGGCGTTCCAGGGCTTAGAGTTTAGGAGGTTTTCGGGTGGCTGGACTGAGAGAGCAAGCGCATGACTTTTACAGCCCTGAAGCATGTGAAGTAGGGTTTCTTTTAAGGTATGCTTTGGGTGTATAGGGTTCCTTACGTACGTGGGTGAGTATACATATATGTATATATTGTGTCCCAAACCTTGGAGACCAGAGACAAAAACCCACGGGTCATGTATACTGAGCTCCCGCCGTTAAGCTTGGAACCTCGCGGTTAAAACCTGAATTGCAACCGCTGCGCCAATTTCAAGTTTTAATCTCAAACCTTTAAAAGCGCATTGTAGCCATATACCTTACACTACACCGAAACCCCAACCCCCCAAACCTTGAAAGCCTAAACCCAAACCCTGGTGCTTCGCAGGTACTTGCTGTTCCCTGGCTCGCGCTTGCGCCAGGTTTGATATGGAAATGTTGTTTTTAGTTTCGCCTGATACACACAAGACCTTAAGCCCCGACTCTGACATCCTTACTCCCAAATCCTAGTCCCCCAGAGCCCTCAGCCTCAAACCGTGAACCCTACCTGGACCCCAAAAGTATGTAAAAGAATGGCCTAAAGGGCTATTATTATGGGTTTAGGGCTATTATTTTACAGATTTTGGGGGTTTAGGTATGCCCTAAACTCCATCCTCTCAACCCTGAGCACGACCTCGGCTCTAAACAGTAGGTAGAAGTTAGGTGGACCCCCCACCCACTAATAGTGACTATAAGGGATAATAGGGATCATATTAGGTTCCTCTCATATTCTTATACCACTATTACAGGGTGGGGGGGTCCTCCTACGGTAAAAATGATGGCCGCAAGAAAGTCCTGGAAAAGATACTTTAGCATTGAGCAAGGGAATATAATCCCCATATGATATACTACCTCTATGTTGGGGCTTTAAGGTTTTCATCTCGCTGCAAAATCTGGCGCCCACTTTGAGGCACCCAGCAGATACAAGTGGCCAAGGAATTATTGGTTAAAACCTTTAAACAGTATTGCTTCAATATCAAGTCACTGCTGCCACCCAGAAGGGTCATGTGGGATGATATAGGGTTATAGCGAATGGAAACTACTAGACTATTCAGGCTGTCGGGATTCCTAGACTAGGATTGCGTTTTCTGTGTCTGGGGAAGGAGGAAATGCTGCACCATTTGTGGGCCCTTAAGTGCAATGATGAAATAGTTGCTGCTATATACGGTGGTGGAAGACTTCCTCCCTCCATAGCCGTGCTCTATAAGAATACTTTGGTCTTGCACAAGTCAACCGCCAAAAACGCACTGCACATTTGCTGGCTCACTACAAAACCGTTTGCGAGTGGCACTTAAACTGTTTAGGGTTTAGCGTCTAGCGGTAAGGTAGACGCCCGAACAGTTACCAATATCATGCCTTCCGAACCCCTGTGCAGTAAATATAGACTTCAACAAGAGTGTTGTGTTACCCAAGCCCACCCAAAAAAGAGGGCCCCATGTCTATCATTTGTATAGAGTCCTGATTACCGCGGCCCAAAACCCTACACGGGATGAGGTTACCAGAAGTTACAATAGTTGACTGACCCTAGGTGGCGAAATCCTAAGCCCTCAACCCTTGAACCCCAAACCCCAGACCGTTAAAGTCTATACCCTAAACCCTACATCCTTAAGTTACTCCATAAGCCTATTTAGCAAGGCACTGCGTGCTACATCCGGAGGAGCGGACGAAGGGTGACAGGCCACAGCTATACCATCCCCTGGTTTTCAGGTTTAGGATTCAAGGCTTGGGGCTTAGGGGGGCTTCGGGTTTAGGGTCTTGGTCTAGGGTTCAGGGCGCAGGGTTCAAGCCTAAGGGCCTAAAGTTTAGGGTTCAGGGTTCAGGGCCTCGGGTTCAAGCTCTATAGGGCCTAGGGTTTAGGGTTTAGGGCGTAGGACGTGGGGTTCAAGCTGGGGTTAGGGGTCTAGGGTTTGGGGTTTAGGGGTTGGTGTTCAGGATTTTTGGCTTAGGGTGTAGTGTTCAGGGCTTAGGACTCCAATGGAATGGATATGTATGGGATCACAGCGGGATTACGGGTATCCTTATTTGGGTGTATGTAGGGAAGGTTCTGAGAAACATCTGGCAGACAGTGCTGACAGGGTTTACCGGTACCTACCAAACCCCGCTGTCTAGAGTTATGACTTCTTTTTTCTGTTCTAAATCGCTATGAAGGGGTCCGTGGGGTCCAGATGGTGCGTTGTACAAAAAAGCTTGTATAGTGGCTCTGTCGGGGTTCCATGTTAGTTTGTCTCCCCCAATGTATCATTGTATGCCCGTTTTCAAATTAGGGTACTCCAGACATGTAGCTTAAACCCCAACGGATCATCCCAGAAAAGGAGCTACATGCTGCTGCATGTTCATTCAGGGGAAGGTGCAAGCACGTAGAAGAACCCTGAACCCTAAACCCTTAAACCCTTGCACCCTTAAACCCCAAACCCTGAACCCTTGAATCCTTTCACCCTTCAATCCTAAACCCATAACCTCTACAACCTTAAACCCCTACACCTTGAACCCTAAACCCCTAAACCCTTCAACCCTAAAGCCTAAACCCCTAAACCCTTAAGTCTTAACATTTAGGCAGCTCAGTACAATGCTTCACAGGGAGCTGATACTGCCTGTGGAGGGAAACCTGCATTGCATAGCTGGGTTACTTTTGAGGAAACACGGTTTAGGGTTTAGGGCTTAGGGTTTCTTAAGTTAAGTTACTCTAGCAAGAGCATATAGGGTATACATGGCTTAGGGTATATGAGTTAAGGGTTGAGGTTGAGGTAAGGAAACCCGGCGATTTATTTACCATATAACCATATCACGGTAACTTGGATAAAGTTCCTTGACAGCAACTCATTTAGGGTCCCTCAGGTACCTAAAACCCTAGTCCCTTTAAAGCCTAAACAATAAACCCTGAACCTGAACCCGGGACTGGTAGACTACGCCCAAGGCCTGAAATCCCAAACCACCCATGGGTTTGGTTGAAGGTCTGCCCAAGCGGACACCCAACATGCCCAAGCGGACACCCAACATGTACACCCACCAATGTTCGAAACAAGCTCTATGCACACTCATGACCCAAAAGCCTAGGATCAAATCTTCCATCAAATCCAGAGTTCTACAGCCTCATGAACCCTAAACATTTGGATAAATTATTTGAGCTCGTACGAGTTCATCGGTACTCGTAGATTCTAATGAGAATATATTCAATGCAGCCTTAATTCCAGATTCTGCTATTATAACATTTTGTGTGAGAATTTAACATCCGGGAAGGATAACGCTTCTGATCAACTGGTGGTCCCAGAAACCGCGCGGACTATGCTGCTGGACCAGACTTCGGTTTACTGTGGGCTTCTACCCTAAGGTTCCATGTTAGTGTGGGCGAGGGTACTTTGTGAGAGGGTTTTGGGTTTCTGACTTGAGGGTTTGGGGTACCCGAAGCCCTGGGAGGATCCAGCAAAGTAGAACCTCCAATATTCAAGGTTTAGGGTTTAGGGTTACGGCGGCCTATATATACTACCTGGGCTCTTGTTTTAGTTACTTTTGAGGTCCAGGTACACATGATTGATTCCAGAAATAGCGGGACCATAACATAGACCCCCCAAATATCATGTTCCAGAGAATTGGGACCCCCAACAGGTAAGGGACCAAAGAGCCGGCTCGCGGAGCATCGCCTGCTTTGCAAAACAACCCCGAGGGCGCCGTACCCCTTACAGTTTAGGGTTTAGGGTACCCCTGACTTAAAGGAATATACATCAAAACGTATTGGGGATCCAGCGGTTTAGGCTTTAGGGTTGAGCAGGGCCTAGAAGGCCTGGCCGCATGGCAGGCTGCAGATGTTGGATCAAAAGGACGCTCGCAGACCCTATAGTATGTAAGACCTGAACGCTTACACCCGAAAATTTCTTAGGCTCCAAGACCCTGAAACCCTGAGTCCTGAAATTTGAATGCCCCGGAACCCCAAAACCGTAAACCCTAAATCCTGAACTCGTAGGTTCTTTTGGACCGGCCCAGGCCCGTCGCCGGAGCTCCCAGCCCCACATTTGCGATGCGGGACGCTCGCAGCATCTGCAGCCTGCGCTCCGAAGGCTTGACTGCTGACGGGTAGTTTAGGATTTAGGATTTAGGGTTTAGGATTTAGGGTTATGGTAGGTTTGATGCGTTTAGTTTTCCGGGTTTAAGGATTTAGGGCCTTTTGGTTGAGGGTTTTTAGGCTTCAGGGGTTTAGGTTCGAGGGTTTGGGGCCAGAACGTGTTACTAAAACCTAGGGCCACCCTGCTTGTCTGAGAGCCCGACAGTTGATGGCTTCAAGCTTCGGGTCTGAAACCCTAAACCCTAAAACCTGAACCCTAAAACCTAACCATTAAAGCCTAAAACCTCAACCCTAACCCTAAAACCTAAACTGAAACCCTAAAACCTAAACCCCAACCCTAAGGCCTAAACCCTAAAACCTAAACCCTAAAACTCAAACCCTCACCCCTAAACCTCCTAAGCCCTCAAAGCTAAAGCCTGCGAGGCTTCCACTCTAAAGCATCATACGGAAGACCACAGCATTCAGCGCACGAATCCCTCCGAGATGCTGTGAATACTCACTCAGCGAATAGAAGAACTTGAGCCTTTTTGGGCTTCCTTTTTGGGTCTCTATAAAAAAGTTTAAACTTGTTTGGCCATGGTTATTGGGGAAGAGAGGAATAAGGCGGGCTTCAAATTTAATCGTATTCTTCACCTTACTGGTGGTTTGTAGGGAATATGAGAATGTAACCCCTGTATGAACCCTAATATTTTCTCCTATTCCCTTCTAGCCCCCAGTAAGAGAAGGTCATGTTAAGGGCTCTTAGAAGAGAAGCGCAATCCCATCACATTATGTATAGCTTTTATATAGTCTTTCTTTACCCCTACATAGCCAGGCAGTCAACATCTCAGCCACCATAACCTACAGGGGCCCTCATTAAGAGGGATTATAATAGGGATCCTAATATTAAGGCCCTAAATCTTGAACCCTAAACCCTAAACCCTGTGGGAATCCTCAGATCAAGGCCTTTGATGATAGGTCCTGCCTAAAGCCACCAGATTTCGAGGGTCAGGGGTTTTAGGGTTTAGGGTTAAGGGGTCTTGGGGTTTCGGGTTCAGGGGTTTAGGGGTTTAGGGTTTAATGGGGTTTAGGGTTTAGGGGTTTCTGGGTTCAAGGTTTAGGGTTCCCGGGGCAGGTGTGGGCATACTTATTACCCGTAGTCCTCCATCTAATCCCTACACAATCAGAAAAATCATGTATATGCGCACCCCAAGCCTGCCCCCCAAAATGCTACATCGATATGTACCAGCTCTATACAGCATTAATTTAGGGCTTGTGTTCTCGGGAGTAGGGTCTGGGGTTTGGATTAACGACAAACCCTTGATACAGCAGTGTGTTTATCATTAGGGGCCCTTTCGCGGCCCATCAGTAGCCTCAGAAATTATTGGGCTTTGGGATTAAAACCTTTTTAAGTACCTGATTAGATATCCTGGCTCCCGATTTCATTTAGCTCCTACGCATTTGATCCTTCCTTGAACCATTGTAAAGTAGTCTTGCCGTTTGAAAAAGCAATCTTCCCGGATTTCAGGTTTCTCCGCTCGTTTATAACTAGGGACGTCACTATACGGAAGGGATTACATCCAAACTGGTACAAGTTGAAATCCTAAGCCCTAGGCCCAAGACCCTTCGCCTACCGCGGACTTGTTGGTGCTACATGGAGGGTGGGGGAAACCTAAACCCTAAACCCTGAAATTGTCTTGACCGCTTTCTGACTCTCCCTTAAACACCCTCACCCTGGGGCTCTAAGTCTATAAATAATACCTACATTGGGCCCCAAACCCTATAATTAGTACCTACATGAAGCCTTAGGGTAAGGCCTGTCTAATGTAAGCTCACAGCTTCCATTTTCTTTTTTCACCCTTCACTCCCTCTCTGGCACTGAAAACCTCGATTTAGGTTTCGGGTTTCGGGTTTAGGGTTTAGGGTTTAGGGCTTACTGTAAACTACCCTGAACCCTAAGCCTTAAAGCCTGAACCCAAAACACCAACCTGACACGCTTTCAACCTTAAACTTAAGCCCTACACCCGAAACCTTGAAGACCTGACCCTAAGCCTTGAACCCCGAACCCCAGACCTCAAACCTTAAACCCTACCTAAACCCTCAAAATATGTAAAATCATAGCCCTAAACCCATAATAATGGCCCTAAAGGCCATTATTTTACATACTTTTGGGGTCCAGGTCCTAAACCCTAAACCCTAAATCCTAAACCCTAAACCCTAAGCAGCAGTAAGTGGAGGCTAGCTCCGTCTCTTGGAGCCCATGCCTCAGGTCCCCAGGGTCTTAGAATCGAAGCTCCACAGATAGGATGTTCAATGTGTAAAGTTTAGGGTTTTGGGTTTTGGGAGTTGATGTCAAGGTTCTCCGGGAAAATCAGGAAATAATTGGGAAATGATTATCCGGAATGGGCGTAGCACAAGAGTGTAGATCAGAAACTGCCAGATGGATAGCTCATGGAAGAACACGGTTTAAGTGGGGTTTAGGTTTGCAGGGTTTCAGGTCACTGTGCCGCATAGGCCGCAAAAGTGATGTATTGTCTAGGGTTCAGTGCCCATGTGCTTTCTACGTAGGGCCTCATGCTTTAAGAACCTGTTGATAGAGGAAGTGCTGCACCACATATGAGCTACAGTCTAAACTTCTTACAGGGGGGTTATATAGGGGATTATATATGGGACTACTATAGGGGTTATTAAGGGGGATGCTAGGAGTTTAGATTATAGTTCATATGGACCCCAGACCCTTATAATCTAAACCCTGTAGTTTCTAGGACTTCGTCGACCTAGGGTGGTTCATGTATCTGGGTCCCGTTATAGCTGGGTCCCTTGAAAGGGATTACAGGGATGTATAGGGGTTTAAGGTTCATGGGGCTCGGTTACTATCAACAATTGGGTTACAACCCCACAGATAGCTGGGTATAATGTGCAAGGCTCCTTAGCCGGGTTGTAAGTAGAGCGGTATGGCAACTCAAAACGTAAACCGGGTATAACCCAAATCGATTCATTCACTGAGTCTTGAGAACCTAAAAGTCATGATTGAGATATTTTTGCAAAGACAAAGGGGTTGCAGGGATTCGTATGCAGATCCGATCGATGCAGTTTGGACAAGGCTTAGCCTAGACAGCCACAGCGCTTTGGGCGTCTTAGTCTAAGGTTCGAATGTGGTTACACTAGGTTATGACGTAGACTACGGCGTTTGCGCTGATCACGCTACGGTACGATGATTCTGTCTATCAGCCTTGGGATGCAATTTTTTGACTAATGTATCATGTATGAGCAAGCCGTCACCGTGAGGATGGTTGCGTGGGCCAAGTACAAACTCGTGCCGTTGGACGTGGTAAAGCTGCGGCTGCTATTGGGTTTGTAAGGAAACAGGCTTGAGATACTTTGCCTGGGACACGTGGTAGCAATTGGTCATGAGGAAGGCGGCTGATCCATTCTACCTGAAGGTCTTTCTGCCAGCCCGCGGGACGCCCTCCAATGTTGGATCTTGTGCGTAGAAGTCCTGTTTAATTGTAAACGCTAGCGCGTGCCCGCCTCGGCCGGCGGGGCTTCCCACTGTAGGAACATGTAATTGTGGATATACAGGTATTTAAGTTAGGTATATAGATACAGTCACATGCCTATTACATACACAATAAAACCCTAGAAGTCCAACTGTGGACGCGCAAGTAGGACCCAGGAA
>CAJNIZ010010558.1:85716-97109 GCA_905231905.1 Symbiodinium pilosum | reverse complement strand
AATCTTGAACCCTGAACCCTAAGCCCTAAAGCAAATAACAGGGCTTTAGGCCCCAAACACCATTAACAGTAATGGTACTTGGGCCCTCAAACCTGATTGTTTAGGTCCTTGGAGTCTCACGGCAAGCCCTCTTCCGAACCGACGAACCGCAACACCCTGTGTTGTCACAGCGGAAGGCTTCCAAGAGCAGCCGAGCAAGTCAAGCAGAACAAGGCGTGGTTCAGTTCCAACATTACATATCAATTGCGAATTACTAGCTCTATGTTGTATACGCATTCATAAGGCTACAGGCACCCATATTTACATGCGTGTGTACGTAGACGTGCATATATGTATATTTGTTTGTGCATGCGCTCTTTGCACCCAATTTGTGCTTTTGTGCCCTTCTTGTGGTTTGAGCTTGGTTGGACGGCCACGGGGGCTTAGAAAGTAGTCTTACAAATCGTATAGGTACAAGGTAACTCCATCCATCTCTATCAACCTTCTTCTTTAAACCCCCTGAACTTCAAAGTTCTAGCTCAGCACCTACAATTCCCTAAGGGTCCAAGGACCCAAATAGTAACGTTTTAGGGCCCAAATACCATTAATATTATAGCGTTTGGGCCCTGAAACCTCATTATTTGGGTCCTTGGACCCTTTGGGATTCGCACCTGTTGGGCCTGCTGGGGACAGCTGAAGCAACTTAGGATCCACAAAGCGCAGCCAATAGGCTTCAATTGAGGGATTAAGGGTTTAGGGTTTAGGGTTAGGGCGATTTGGGCTTTTGTGTTTAGAGTACCCTCTAGCACAACTATTTAAAATGGATCCCAAACGTGTCCCTGTGCACACTGTCTTGTTCTAAGTGGCCATTTATCGGATGTGATGTTTTTTTTGCAATATAAAGGGGCTTTGTTTGGAACCCCAAACAGGGAACCCCAAGAATATAGTAGGAATATGGCAGGAATATACCTACCAGGGTGCTTATGTTCCATTATATTCCTATTATATTCTTGGGGTTCCCTGCTTGGAGTTCCAAATTAAGCCCCTTTACAATAGTAGAGAGCCTTGTTATGCAGATATCACGGCTGCGCCAGTCTTCAGAACTGATGGAAGTGGAAAAACCAGTACGGGCTATTAGACCCTAAATTTTCAAATTAGTACCTTTAATAAGGGTAGAGTAAGAGCCGTTTGAGTTTACTCATGTTAAAATTGAACGGGTGGACCCCTTGCTTCTCCCGATGTAGGTATCCCCTAAGGGTCCAAGTACCTAATAATCATATATACCTACCCAAAACTTGCACTGCAATTACTATTACCCTAAACCCAAGTACCTCATTATGGGGTACGTGGAGCCTGTGGTATTATTTACAGACATCGAGCCCTAGCCCTAAACCCTCTACCCTGGGTCCTGATGTAGGTATTATGTACCTAGACCTTCCTCCTACCCTCTATTAGGGCCTAAGTAGCTACTATTAGGGACCATATATCCCCAATTAAGGGTACAAGGAAGGTCGTGGTAGACATCTACCCCTTGGGTGACCCTACAGTACCCTGGCAACATTATCCCTGAACCTCAACCCGAGGTCTCAGCCTCAAGGACCTCAGCAAGATGGGCGGGTTAGGGTTTTAGGGTTTTAGGGTTTAGGGCTTAGCGTTAATCCCTAACCACTGGATCCGCAGCCCTAGAAACCCTTGAGCCACAAAGGCGGAAACACTCCGCACCTTAAACCTGGGTCATGGTTGAATCCGATTTTACTGTTCAACTGAAGTTCTACTAGACAACAACACCCGGTGATGAGTATCAGAAAATGTTTCATAACCCGGTACTTACGGCGGATGGTGGGAATTTCGCACCACTAAGATTTTCAAAGCAACAGAGGGTCTGATAAGCAGGCCAGCCCCGCTCAGGGGAGTTCTGATTCCATTGGTAGCCTACTTACCAGGACCTTCCTTGTACCCTTAATTGGGGATATATGGTCCCTAATAGTAGCTACTTAGGCCCTAATGGAGGGTAGGAGGAAGGTCTAGGTACTGAGTCCACTAAATCTCAAAACCCTAAGCTCTAAACCTTAGCGAGCCTATAGCCTTCTTACTGAGCCTTCAAATACGTCAGAGGCCCAATCACCTAAGCCCAAAGGCCCGGCAAGTGCGCGACGTCCTGCAGGAAGTGCCCCAGCTAATATGGGCTCGTAGCCAAGGTTTAGGGTTCTGGTTTATAGGCTTTTTGCGTTTTTGGTCTACGGAGAGGGAGGGGGGGGGTCGCAAAACTAAACCAGGCGCTTGGGGAGCAGGTAGCGCAGCTCGTAGTATTAGTAGTACAAGTAAAGGGGAGTGTAATAAGATCGGGACAATTTCGGGCGAAAATATGATTGTTGTCGCTCCTATCTTATTGCCGCTGGAACTTGTTTATATCTTTTCGGGCTCCGAACTTGTTATAGGGCAAACGTAGTCTTCCTGGAATTATCTGGCCCGGCAACAAAACACTACTGTCCCCTAAGCCCTAAACCCTGAAGCGCGTGTTAGCTCAACTTTACAGGGTTTAGGGCAACATGGGCTCTTAGCCTGTTTTACAATAGTCTTGACGCCTTCAGAGGTATACATAGGGTACGGGCCCAGACATTTAGTATGTAGTGGACCGAGGACTTAGGGCCCATACGAAAGGTTTAGGCATCTGGGGTGATCCTACGGATCCAACAATCGAAATGCTTTCCAGTTTGGGCCCAAATCGTTCCGATACAACATAAGTGTTTTCGTCCCAACTTATTCACAAGTTCCCTAAACCCTAAACCCTCCCACAGTCCTTCGCCACTAATATAGATAGCCAACGAAAGCTACATCACATGGGTTCCTAGAGTTTAGGGCCGCGCAGTGAAGGGCTTGGGTTTGGAGTACAGAATTGGGTTAAGGGCCCCTAAACCCTAAACCTAGGGTTTGGGAATTCTGCAGATTTACTGGAGCTCCCCTGGCTCAGTGATCCGGGCTCTAGGATTTCCGGATGGGTTTGCCATGCCGCGCTGAGTGTTAAAGTGGATGTAGACCTATACAACCTGGACCCTTAGACGTATTGAGGTTTTGGATTTTGTGTGGGGAACCAGCGTTTTTCAAGAAAATGACCTCGGTGTTTAGGAGAGCTCCTGGTATCCAGGGTCAAGGAAGCCCTACGCTCCCAAAACCAACAGGGAAGACCATGTAGCCCCCTCTCCCCAAAGTGTCCATGTAGGTATAGTATAGTATAGTATAGTATAGTATATTACGTATAGTATAGAATAGTATAGCATAGCATATACTTAGGGGTCGAAGGGCTTGCCATATACCCATTTTAAGGCCCAAGTATATACCATATAGCCACATGGACCCTTCGGGCTCAGAGGATGTAGTCTACATAGGGCCTGTTTTCAGGCTCCCTGAACCCTATACTTTGGAGGTTCCATGCTAGTTTGGGTGAGAAGAAACCATATGTCCCTTCGCGCTTTTGGGGATCCAGGTGGTGAGTTCCGTTTCAAGGTTCAGTCCTGGTTTTAGGGTTTAGGGAGCGGGGTTGCCCCTGTATTAGGAGCTTCAGAACAGCTTTAACCCGATTACAACTGTGCTTATATCCCAACTGTGAGCTCCTAACTTTTTATAAGGACCAGCTTTATTTGAGCGTTATAAGTTCTAGCTGCCCTGAACCTCCAAGAAAGCCCAATACGCCGCAAACCCTAAACCAGCCTTCGATTCCTTTCCGCATTGCAGGCTAGCAACCCTAAACCCTAAACCCTTAAACCCTAAACCCGGGAATCTTGGGGTCCTCCGTTTTGTTGTTTCAGTTAGGTCTGCCTCGCCATGGAGGAAGCTGCAGCCGGAAAGAGGAAGGCATGCCTGTACGATACATTTTGGGGGAAGATTTAGGGTTTAGGGTTTAGGGTTTATACATTTTGGGGGAAGTTAAAGGTAGCTTACTGGGGGTTAGTAGAGAATCAGGGAATACATTACATAGGGATTATGCAGGGATTATATCCCCTTACTCCCTACTAAGAACCCGTCAGGTAGGGGGCCTAGTTAGTTGGAATATGGTTCAGGGTTTGGGGTTTGGGGTTGAGGGTTACGGGGTTTAGGGTCTAGCGGCTAGGTAGGATTGAATTATCGATTTTTGCTGAGTGTAGAGTTCTGGTGAATGTACATATCCGGTGTCCACTTGGGAGACCATAAAAAAACCAACCCTAAATTTAAAAGCCACAAACCCTAAACCTATCATGATTGTTTTGCTGCAAGTTAATTTCAAGGTAGTACCTGATTAGGAAAAGCTCTAGGGTTTAGGGTTCAACTGTGGGGTTGTAGAGTTTCGGACTGGTTTCATGGAGAATAATGTGTTTTTTAAAGGAGAGCTGGGGTGGACAGCTCTTTACATGGATAGATGAACCCTAAACCTTATACCCTAAGCACTAAACCCTAAACCCTCGGTGTTTGTTGGCTTGAACTCCGCATTGGTTTTGCAGCTTTGCCAGGGCCAAGAGGCTGGATCCGGGCTTTGATAGTTGCCAGCTCCAGAAATTCCGAAACACTCTAAACCCCAAAGCCTAAACCCTAAACCCCTAAACCCTAAACCTCTAAACCCTAAACCCCCTACTTCCGAATTCTGCACTAGCCCTCCTAAGTTTCCCGTTTTCACATCTGGTTCTTGAACGATTGTTAACCCTAAGGGTCCAAGGACCCAAATAAGAGGGTTTTAGTGCCCAAAAACCATTAATAATATAGTGTTTGGGCCCTGAAACCCTGTTATTAGGGTCCTTGGACCCTTAGGGATAGTTAAGGCTAATTAAGGTGAGTTACGGAACACCTATGTGGGGTTAGTATAGTGGGATGGTTAGCCCTAGGGCTCCCAGTTACCTAAATAGTGGGTTACCGGGCTATGTAAATATAGGGTATCTAGATCCCAGAACCCATTATTTAGGTAACTGGAGCCCTAGGGTAGGAGAAACCTTAAGTGATGGAATTCTACTCGTGTGTTCCGTGCCACTCCAAGCAGACCCATAGCTCGTAGTATGCTGAAGGAGGGAGGGCGTGTAAACCAGGGAATGTTGAAAATTTAGGGCTGAGGGTTTAGGGTTTAAGGTTGAGGGTTTGGTGTTTCGGGTTGCATTGTGTTGCCCTCAGGGTCCAAATACTCAAGCAATTATTGGGCTTCATAGGTCCCACATACTACACACCCCCAAACTAACATGGAAACTCATGTAGCCTCCTTTTAAATGGGCTGTAGTCTTTATACCCTAAACCCTAAACCCTAAACCCTAAATCCCGTCCTTTTAAAGGACTGTAGTCTTTATAGGGCCCTTTTTGGGCTTCCATGCTAGTTTCCGAGAGGGGGATCATCTCACTGGCTTCTGGTGCCTGAAGCCCTTTCCCTAAGGGTCCAAGCACCCAAATAATAGGGCTTTAGGCCCCTAATACTATACTCTTAATGGTACTTGAGCCCTAAAACCCTATGATTTGGGTCCTTGGACCCTCTGGGTTTTGCTTCTGTACTTGGACCCTTCGGGCTTGCCATGAAGAACTTCATTTAGGAGGGGCAATCACGTCTGTAGATACACCTAGGGTTTGGGGTTTCAGGGTCCCAGTGCATGCCTAAACTAGGTCTGAAGACGTAATCGCACAATTCTCATCAAACATCCCTGATAACTCATCAGCATAATCCGTACAGCCCTCATAATCTCATAACCTGTTACCCCCTTTGGAAGGTCCCATGCGCCCCCATCCAAATCCTAAACCCTAAATTCACTCTCTAAACCCTAGACGTCAACCCTTCAATACTCGACATCCCAAGCCCCACCTTGAGGCCCTCAATCCTGAATCTTGCCACATCTCCTCAAATGGTGTTTCCCAAGATACATAATATATGATGATCCTTATTATGGGGACTTCCCCCAAGAAGGCACCCCAAATGTTTGGAGACCCCCATGTCACGGCGGCAAGGCAGCGTCCGCCAAAGTCCTGCGCCTTGCCAAGGGCTTGGCAGGCTAAGCCACGGTTGACATACAGTGGATACTGGAAATCCTTTAAATACACTTTACCCAGTGATTAGGGCATTTAAAGTACATTACGGTCATGCAGGAGTTCTATTATCACCGACTAGGCAGGGAATGCAAGGAGTGAAAAAGAAATTGAATGCTACACTCATAACCCTAAACCCTAACCCTACTAGGAGGAAGTAATTAGCATGAGTCTGTGGGTTCCTCTCAAGGGGCTTAGAGTTATAGGGATATGTAGGATGTGGGTTTAGGGAAGGGAAACGAAGCGAAAATAGAAGTGATTATGTTTTTGGGCACTATATACGGGCTACCTCAAGGTTCCATTCCTGCATTCCTCGCTAACCAGATTTGGTAGTTTCCCAAAATAGGGGGACCCCAGTATATACCCCAAAATATTATGAACCCCTTAAACTTCAAATTGCGTGGGACTATAATCCTCATTGTTTAGATCCCAAGATGGTATCCCTAATTTTGGGAACCCCCAATACAAGTTTAGGGTGTCCACTTTTGAGTGGGCTAGGGTTTTCAGAGTCATGGTTTAGGGTTTCGAGTTTAAAAAGCCGTGGTTCGGTCTCAAAGGTTCCAGGAACCCCTTACTTGTGTGTCTGTGTGTGTGTGTGTGTGTGCGCGGGTGTGTGTGTGTGTGTGTGCGGGGAGTTTGCGGTGAGCACATCGTATCTTATCCCCAGAACCCTGAACCATATACCCCGTAGCTGTGTAGAACGTCTTATGATCCAAGCTTCACGTCCCAACTTCTTTCACCCTAAACCCTAAACCCTCTTTCTCAGGCTGGAGTGCATTAGTCGCACTAGGCTTTGCGGTTTACGGTTTCCAGTCTCCGGGCCCCAGCACCCACACATTTACGTGTTGTGGCCTGTAGATTGCAGCCATGAATAGTGTTGGGTATCTCAGAGCCCCATGTTTGTGTAGTTTCACTCGGAATTTAGGGTAGGGGTATATTGGAGTTGCGTGAAGGATTGTACCGGGTTGTTTCTGTGAGACTACCAAAACAACTGCTCTTTGTGCAGGGCGCAACATCAAACCGACAGACCTGATCCTTTTGACGGTGAAGGCTTCGCAGCAGAAGAAGCAGGGGAGTATGTAGAGAGGATCTAGTGGTTATATAAATATATATATGGTTTTGGATGGACTATACAGTAATACCTAAGAGCTTACGCCAGTCAGAGCCCCTGTTCCATTAATGCCGAAGTATCCTTCATTAATACCGTGAACCCTACACCGAAAACCCTAACCCACTTGGGTTCCCGTAGAGACCTATATGAGCTTGAACTGCAGAGCCCATTCAAAACGCAGCTCATCACTCACCCAATTCGCGCTTCTTGTGGGATGTTACATTAGTTTGCAACAGCCTTTAAAGGGTTCCTTCTCCAAAGCACCACTAATAACTCATGACCAACTGTATTTGCCCTAAACCCTAAACCTACAAGTCTAAACCCCTAAACCCTAAGCCCTAAACCCTATTTCTGCATCTTCTTTGCTCTTGAGGCTCCTGACACCCGCTGATGCTAAAGTCCTTCTGGGTTCCCCTTTCGTGTTCCTTTCGGCTCCTGCAAACACTTTAGGGTTTAGGGTTTAGGGTTGTTGCCATCCATAAAAAAAGAGAAGCAATGGACAAGATGATGGAAACCGCTATAACACGTGGGATTTAGGGTTCAGGGCTCTGCCTGTACTTGCTCACTTTCATCTCAGCTTCCGAGGACTTCGAATCAGCATAGCTTTCCGCGCCCTCAAACTCAAACCCCACACTCTAAACGCTTCCTCTGACAGTAGACTTGCTTTTCCCTTTTCCTGTTTTGCGATCCTACGTTCGAAAAAAGGGTTCATGGGTTACGCGCAGTTTGATAGACCTTGGCGCCATTCAAGGGCTTGTTCAGGTGGGTCTTTCTCGGAAGCAGTGCAGAGATGCTGCTGGCTTTAGGGGCTTACATATGTACTATAGTTTAAACCCCTTACAGGGGGTTATTCGCGGGATTATTATAGGGGTTATAGACGGGAAGGCTAGGAGCTTCTATTATGGCTCATGTGAAATTGAATCCATCTATCTAGAGTTTTCGTGGGGTATTTAAAGGCGAAGAAGCGGCCGCAGCCCCAATCCTTGAACTCTAAGAGTTTAAACCCAAGACAGCGCAACCCCCATCCCTACTACCACCTGAAACGGATATAATTACCAAAGCCACCCATAAATCCTAAACCCTAACCCGAAACTCTGAATCCTAAACCCTGAACCCTTAACCCTAAATCCTAAATTCCCACCCAGGCCTTCTTAGGCCGTACCACGCTTCTCTAGTGTGCCTGCACCCAGAATTATATCTGGCAGCCATTCACACCATCGCTTGGAGCCACTAGGCAAGCCTAAAGAATTTGTAGAGCGCGAGCTGCGCTTTCAGGTGCTTGGGAAGAGCCCCGCCCAGGGGACCCCTTCTCCTTTACGGTACCCCCTTAGGAGCGCAAGAAGCTGCTGGACTTCCTCGGCCACCCCTTCCCTGGCGCTGCCACAGAACGGGACGCCTTTTTTGCGCTGCTCGGCCTGTGCTTGCGGTAGACCCCTACAGAGGGTTTAGGATCCCTACAGCCCTAACTAGGCCCTAAACCCTATGCCTTAACCTAAGGCTCCAGTTGCATGAATGATGGGTTCTGGGTTCTGTATACCCTATGGTCACATAGCCCAGCTGGGAGCCTATGCCCTATGCCCTAACCTCTGCAGACACTATACAAACAGGGGGTTTGGGGTTTAGGATTTGGGGCTTAGGGTTTAGGATTTAGGGGCAACAGAACAGAAAGCAAACAAAACTGCAAGACCTCCCACATAGCCTCTGGCCTGCACGGCTGCGGTAGCTCTGCCTACGGCATGTCTAGACTGTTTTATGGGCTTAGTCCGCGTGGTTTGACAATTCTAGCAAGCAACACACACCCCTGGATATCCAAGGCTAGAATAGTCTATGAAGCGTTCTACGTAGTAGGGTTTATTTTCCTGAGGCCCATTTAAAGTTTACAAACCATGCTTTCTCAGGCTATCTGGACCTCCAGGGTACAAAAGGGGCTGCGAAGACCAAGAATCATGTACTTTCCCAAAACCTGTACTAGAATTGCTACTGCCCGAATCCCAGGTACTCAACTATTGGGTAATTGAACCGGCACCCCTAGACCAAATCTCCCTATTATATACTATTATTACTACTATTATTATTATTACTATTATTATTATTACTACTATTACTATTGTTAATATTATTACTATTACTATTATTATTATTACCATTATTATTACTATTAATGATTGGCTACTTGGGCGTTAGCTAATTGAACAGTACATGGAGGTTCGGGGTAGTTTAACGCTTAGGCTTTGGGGTAGTTCATGCACCCAGTTAGAAGTATATTTACGACCGAACTACGGGCTTCTAGTATGGTTCCCAAAGGGTCCATGTAGGTACATGGTATGTACTTAGGGCCCAAAGGAGTTCCCATACACCTACTTTAAGGCCTAAGTATATNNACCTACATGGACCCTTTGGGGTTGTAACTGGGCCAGAGCACCAGTTCTATTTTGGTTATACTTACCCTGAACCTCCAGGTACAAGTGCCGCATAGCCCGCTTGGTATGGTAGACAGCCACACTACGTTTCCCATAGGCATTCTAAGCATTGCATGCAATTTCACTTAATGAGGGTAAATACAAGGCATATCCTGCCGCAGGACGAAACCTTGACTCACCAGAACATCCGTCCCCGAAGGCTCCAAGCAGCCCTATGTAGGTCATATTTACAGACTTTGNNGCCAGCGTCTAAACTCCTCAAAGGGGGTGATATGGGGAATTACATAGGGGAGTACTTGTATGTCTATTAAGCGGGGATATTAGGATAGCTTATGTAGGTATTCTTCATAGACATGGAGCCCAAGGGGTCTACACCACGCCCCATTATCCCTTTCACAGATCCTTAGTCTGGACATTCAGACATCCAACTAATCCCCTCCCCTTCATATTAAACACCCCCCCCCCTAATATTAGATACTTCCAATATATTTCAAAATTATATCACATAATGGGAGTATTTAATGTTAGGGGGGTGGTAGGGGTAAAGATTAGGGGAAGGGATTAGTTGAGGTCATGCACTTGTGTTCTAGAGTCATACGACCTCCGTTGCCAGGAACCCTAAAGGATCCAACAAATGGAGCACCTCAAGAAACTGAACCCATTACTACAATGAAGAACAAGATCCCGCGAGATTGTTGGGAGGTTCCTGTTTTTGTGGCCCTAAACCCCAAAGGAAAAACCCTAAACCCTAAACCACAACTTTCCACCTGAGGAATGATAGGGGCATGCAACTTGGGGGTTTAGGATTGTAGGGGTTTGGGTAGCCAGGCCAGGTAGGTTGCACTCAAATGTCCTCCACGTCCTCCCCATCTGGCAAGTAGTCAAGTGCTCCTCTTGAGAGTCCTTGTATTATAGTAAGGATTAGAGTAGATTGGTATGTACGGAAACTACCATATACCGCCATAAAACCACGATGCCCTAAGCCCTGGAACCCCAAAGCCTTGAAACGGCCCAAGCCCCTACAATCCTAAACCCTCAAGCCACAAGCCCCTGTCATTCCGCAGGTGAAAGGTTCTTAAGCCAAAATAATCCGTGTATACTCCCAGAAAAAGAAACCCCACCACCCCTTTACAATGCCTAAGGTCTCTAGTATCTAAAGGCCACCCTAAACCCTATACGTACACGGGGATTAGTGACCTCTTTTTGAGAAATTCCTAAAACCTTCGAAGCCTAAACCCTAGATAATGACCATCGCAGGGGTCACCGTAGCCTTACCTCTAGGTTTTACAAACTCCCAAGAGCCTAAATCTTAAATCCTAAACCCTCAAAACCCCAAACCATATAAACTCTGCAGCCTTTAAACTCAGGGGTGGGGGAGCAGAGAAACAAGGAAGCCCCCCTGGCTAGGGGGGCTTGGGGGGTAGGAACTACTCCCTAAACCCTGGATCCTAATCCCAAAACCTTAAACCCCTACACCCAAAAGCCTAGGCCCCTATACCCCCTTCGCTGCCTATCATACTGTTGATACTAGAAATACTGCATGACCTTAATATACTATAGTACTATGATTTTTAAGGTATATGGTACTTAGGGTCATGCAGGATTTTTAGTATCCACCATACCTCAGGTGGTTCCGAGAGCAGCTCTGGAAGCAGCGCTCTGGCCGTGGTCCTGGCGAGCCGGAGAGGTGCTTCGGGCTTCAGAGCCGGAACCGCAAGGGTTAGGGTGTAGGGTTTTAGGTTTTAGGGTTTAGGGTTTTAGGGTTTTAGGGTTTAGGGTTTAGACTGGTTAGCTGGGAATGAAGGAATGGAAAAGAACATGGAAAGTGGAAAATACTATAATGGGGTTAGGGTTCA